>JBBPME010000011.1:0-11580 GCA_038090155.1 Rossbeevera pachydermis
TCAGAAGAGAGGCCTTCCTCATATGCATATTCTGGTCTTTCTGGAGGAGAGATATAAGATCCATACTATGGAGCAGATTGATGGGGTTATCTCTGCACAAATTCCTGACGCTGATCTATGTCCTCAACACCATACTGCTGTCTCTAGATCTATGCTTCATAGTTCCTGCACTCCTCAGAGATGTCTTGAGAACAATGTCTGCCAGAAACAGTTTCCCAAGGCATTCACTCCTCACACCATCATCAAAGATGATGGGTGTCCTGCATATGCTAGACTTGACAATGGAAGAACTATTTGTTATTTTCAGTGATTTTGCTCTCTTTGTCTACTTATTTTGTCCATTGTAGTGTTAACAGTGCTAAGCACTGCTTCTAACTGTTACCATTCTATTCACCATCATCTATTTACCCACTCTACAATTTTCCTCGTTGTTCTAGGCCTTTGTGCCCGTTCTATATCGATTCTCAACTTGTGATGACATTTCTTACAGTTGTGGCTGATGTGGCTGCTAGTTTTCGGATATTTCTGAATTGCCATAAACCTTCAAGTCCACTGTTCTTCACTTCTCTCTAGTTACTCACAGTGGACTCCAGGTTTGTGCTCATTGTAATTGTTCAATATCATCTCTAGTTACTCACAGTGGACTCCAGTGTGCTACTGAGGTCCAAATTGGTGTTTATCTCACTCCCACAAGCTATCTGCACTTATCACTATTGAGAAAAACCAGCATGTCTTCACCAATCAACATGTGGTTCCTCACCCACTCTTCAAACTGAAGGCCATGATGAGATTTGTACCTACCTTGATGCAAGATACATCTCTGCTACTCAGGCAACCCACAATATCTTTGAGTTTTCTATGCACATGGAGTGGCCTGTTGTCTATCGTTTATCCATTCATTTGCCTGGAAGACAGACTGTAGCTTTTCATGCAGACGCTCAGCTTGATCAAGTGGTCAACAATCCCAAGGATACTCAACTGCTTGGATGGTTCAGGGCTAATCAGGATCCTCATCTCATTGTTGCTGGTGCTCATGACTATCTCTATCAAGAGTTTCCCAAGAAGTTTGTTTGTCTGGGATCCAAGAAGGGCTGTTTGGAAGGTTAGACAAAGATACAAGGTCATTGGTCGCATGTACTCTGCATCTCCTGGTCAAGGTGAACTTTTCTACTTGTGTCTTTTGCTTACTGTGGTCAAAGATGAGATCAATATTATAAGTGGAATCCAATAATTCATGTTTTCTTTCATATGTGCAACCTCCTTTGAAGACATTTATACTGTGAATGGTCATCTTCATGACTCCTTCAAAGAGGCTTGCCGTCCACATGGTCTCTCCTTCAGGATGACAGAGAATGGCTACTATGTCTTCAAGAGGCTGCTCACTTCAAAATGGGCTTTCAATTGAGAAGACTCTTTGTCATCATTCTGGTTCACTGTGGTGTAGATCCTCATAGACTATGGGATGCATCTAGAGACAATCTCTGCAATGATCTAAGATATCATCTCATTAATTCCCATCACATTTAGCAACTTACTCAGGACCAAATCCATGACTATGGACTCTATCTCATAGCTCAGGACATTAGAAAACATGGCAAGGCCTTGCAGGACTATCCACAGATGTCTCTACCACAAGTAAACTGGGGTTTGCAGGATGGAAATCAACTCATTAATGAACAGCTGTAGTATGACATTCATGAGTTGCAGGAATTTGTTCAAACAGACCTTCCCACTCTCATCTTGAACAGAGAGCTCTCTATGATGCAGTTATGGACAGTGTCATTCACACCAGAGGTTCCTCATTCTTCCTTCATAGTGAAGGTGGTTGTGGCATGACCTATCTTGCAATACTCATTGCTGTTTCTGTTTGTTCAAGGGGTCAGGTGGTTCTCTATGTTGCATCTACTGGTCTGGCATCTCTTCTTCTTTCTGGTAGTCACACTGCACACTCTAGATTCAATATTCCCATTCCCTGTCATGATTAGAGTACCTGCAATATCAGAAAGGATGATGTTCACCATCAACTCTTGCAACCGACTGCTCTCATCATCTGGGGTGAAGTGGCTTCTCAACACCATCATATTGTGGAATGTGTAGAGCACACTCTTTGTGACCTGCTTAATCAAGACCTTGCATTTGGAGGCATCACTGTCCTGCTTAGTGGTGACTTTAGATGAACCTTGCCTGTCATTCAGCATGGTACAAGAGAACAGATTGTTCCTGCCACTCTTACTCACTCAAATCTCTGGGCAACATGTCAATCTTCTATCTCCATCAAAACATGAGGCTAGGTCAAGATCCCGAGTCTGATCAATGGGCACAGCAGCTCCTCCACATTGGTGTAACTGATGGTGACATTGTCTTGCCTGACCACATGCACTGTGGTGATGACATTCCTTCTCTCATCAATGCTATCTATGGCCTGTTGCTCACTGGAGATCACCATCTTCCTGATCAATACTTCTTGGATAGGACTATTCTCAATCCCAGGAATGTGCAAGCTCATGAGATCAATGCTTCTATCCTAGATTGTGTTCAGCCTCAGGAGAAGTTCATCTGTTTGAGTGCAGACTCTATCACTTATCCAGAGTACAACTATATTCAGCCAGAAGTTCTTCATACTTTCAGCCCCTCTGGATTTCCGTTGCATGAGCTTGAGCTCAAGACTGGTGCTCCTCTGATGCTGTTGAGGAACTTGGACCCTATTCATGGCCTCTGTAACGGTAGAAGGTTGAGATTGCTTAGACATACCCCTAGGATTCTGGAGTGTAGAGTATTGAATGCAGCTGGTGATGACAACATAGTCTTTATACCAAGAATGGCTCTGGATTCTTGTCTTGAAGATTCCCCTGTTCTATTTTGTAGATTGCAATTCCCTGTCCATCTGGCCTATGCAATGGCCATCAACAAGTCTCAAGGTCAAACTGTCAATCATGTTGGACTAAATCTGTCCATTCCTGTATTTTCTCATGGACAACTCTATGTGGCTCTTTCAAGATGTACACATCCTAGAAACATCAAAGTACTATTCCCTCAGGATGACAGAAATACCAAGACAACCAATGTAGTATGGACAGAAGTATTTAGAGGATTGCAACTGTAAATATCATGTACATTATACATAGAACTCAAATAACTGGCTTTATAACAATGACAATGTGTGAATGTGATGTACAGTATGCTATAAATATCATGTATATAAAGTTCTGGAGGTAGAATGAAGCCCTTCACATGGAACTAGGATAATGTCTTTCACAAATAACTAGGATAAAAAGTTCTTCAACACTACAAACTAGCCAACTAAGATAAAGCCCTTCACAAAAAACTACAATAAAGCCTATCACTCAAAACTAAAATATAGCTCTTCACTTAAAACTAGGATAAAGACCTTCACAGCAAACTAGGATTGTTTGGGCCTTCGGCCCAAACACTGGTGAAATGCCTCGTACTCGTAGACAGATAAAAGGGAGTTAGGGTTCCGGATCGGGAAACCATAGGGTCAGGTTAGGGCAAGTTAGTTTGATGCAGATGCAGGTTCACAACAGCTACAGCAACACTGTGTGAATCATGCCTAACAAGATTTCTTCTAGCAATGCAATGCTATGCAAGATTGTGAACTAAACTGGAAATATAAGATAAGCAGTACTATCTCTTTCAGTGTACATCTGATTCATCATCAACACAATACATGAGCAATCTTGGGACGGTGGGACTCATGGAAGGCTATTCAAGGAGTGCAAATATGTTGGTAGATTACATTGAATCAAAAAAAGAGATTCCAAAATGAAAACAAAACAGTCCTCGAATCTGAATTGAAATCCACGAGTAAGAACCGTAAGGTGATAGCAAGCTGATGTGTAATAAAGAGTATAAGAAAAGCAGCCTAGAAAAAAAAAGGTTATATCAACGTGGCTCCCGCATTTTGCTGCTGAATATTCGAGTTGTCTTGACCGAGACGGACAGAAGGACCGAATGCACTGTTGCTGAATGCTGGTCCAAACGCAGACACGACGCCAGTGGGGTTACTTAGTACTCCAAACGATGGTATTGATGTAGAAGAGACAAATGAATTTCCAACGGAGGGAGCAGAGGTTGCGGCAAACATTGTTGCCCGAAACGGGTTCGCGGCTCCGAGACCAGTAGCCTGTGGTCGGAGACCGACGCCCGGTCCGAAACCTCCGATTGTACTCTTTAAGCCTGTTGGTTGGGAGTTCGTGATTCCAATTGCACTGCTATCTTTGCCCATAACCAGTCCGGGAACAGATGTATTGATTAGCAGGTCCGTAGGTAACAAGGAATTAGGCGAATGGGTGGGTGGCTGTGAACTCGGAGTGGGCGTTGTAGTGCCAGATTGAGGTATCGGGGGTAGAGACTCCAGTAGTGAGGCACCAAAGCTGGAAGTGGGTTTGAACGGCTTTACCGCACCGAAACCGGTCATCTGAGGCTTGATAGGTGCGGTCAAAGGGATGGAGGGAGTTTGTGAAGAACTGGAGCTTTGTGCCCCAGAATTGATGGCAGTGGTCGACTGCGATTCGAGCAACGGCTGGCCATCGCCTATTTCTAATCGTCCGAGACCCATGGAGAGCTCCAAAAGAGTTGGTGGCTTGGGAACAGGTGGGGCGGGGGTAACCGGAACGCCGAATGGATTGCGGGAGCCTGTCTGGTGCGATCTTACAGGAAGCGTCGTAGGAGGACTGGTAAGCGGTGTGGATGCTGGTCGTGCAGGAACCTCCGATGACGGCCCGTTTTGTCCAAATTGAGTCAGCTCTCGGGCCTGCACAAAATGTCCAGTCGGTTGTGATTGTAGATTGCCTGACATGCGAAAGAGGGGGGGATCTGGTTGAGGAAGAGGTGGTAGGGGCAAAGGTGGGATCCCGTTGTCACTGAACATAGGCATTCCAGTTGCCTGTGGAAGGAGCATACTTTGGCGGAAGGGGTTTACACCTGTGGGCTGAGGTTGTAGGAATACGACATTCGGGCTAGACTGTGGACCGGTGGCTTGAGTGGGAATGAATGTCGAGAATGGCCGGTGCTGGGGGCCCTGCGGCGACGGAACAGTAAAGCCATTGGGGTGGGAAGATGACAACGGCAGCGATTGCTGTGCAAACTGGAAGGGCATAGATGAAGGAAAACCTGTAAATTGAACCTGCACTTGTGCGCCAAATGGTTGGGAAGCGAAGGCATTGGCCATTTGTCGCTGAACAAAAGGATTATGCGCTGTCTGCTGCTGGAAATTATTACCAGTAGAGCTGCAAATTGTGTTACAATTGGATTAACAGCCTCAAAACGAAACTCGCCTGTTAGCAGTGGGGTTGAAGATAGGGGTTTGTTCCTCTTCGATGGAGCTGAAAAAGTCTGCCATACCACGATTGGCATCGGGCATCCTAGTGGCACCAGGGGGTGGAGACGGCGGTTTGGCTGATATGGTGGCAGACATTGAGTTCGACGTGGTAGGTATACCTTGAATGAGGAAGTCAGAACTGAGATACACAACATCGAGCATGGTACCTTTAGCTGCATAGGCCGGAGACGCAGCGATACGATCGTTTGGATTGCTGCTGTTGCCCGCTTTGCTCGCTCTGTATTCGACCCTGTTTTGCTCAAAGTTTGGGTCATTGAGATAATCTTGGAGGGAGCTCGCCAACGAAACTGGGGCCTGTGATTTCATTAGAATCACTTTAACGGGGAACGCGGATGTTGCTACTCACATGTTTTAAGTTTGGTATTGAAACATTCAAGAGATTCTGTAGTTTCTTTGCGACGCCGAGGTATTCAACGACCCGTTCGGTTTGATCGCAGAAATTGCGATAGATGCTCAAGGCCTCCGCTGCATCGTATTTTGACATCTCAAAGTAATGTTCTTGGGGCCATTGAATATGGTGGAGTCGATGTATGGATGGCGCCCCTCACCTAGTACGTTGATCACGCCCTCGTTGCCTGCCTGAAATAGGATAAGGAGATCCTTGACAAGCATCCTCAGAGAAGTGATGGTGAGTTCGTCCTCGAGGTCATCCAGATAGAACTGAACACAAGTGTCTTATTGGACGGCGAAAGACAATCTGTCTAGGTGGGACTTACCCGACATTCTACGAGGGAGTCGATCATCGTTTGCACCGTTTTTGTCTCTCTTAGGAGGCCCTTCTCGACTGTCATTACACGGAGTTTGCGACCCATGATTGTCTTGCTTCTCTGAGGAAGTTTAGATTTTGATGATACTTTAGGAGGCGGTGCGGTGGTATAGGCCATGTCTTCTTCGATATTGTTGTTGACGCGCATGTCGCGGTTTGTCTCTGCCTGTACTCTGATTGCATCGTGTTTCAATTCCCTGTAGGCTCGTATACGAGAGTCGAGATACAGTGCGTAGTGCTGCATATTCTGGGGAGCGTTATACCCTACGACGAGCGGGTAAGCGGGTGGATAAGGAGCAGCGAGTGGGATCACCTTCCCAGTTTCCTGCAGAAACGTTGCGCAGACGGAGGACCTCTGAAGAGGAGAGGTAAGAGAGAATATTGTCGGTCGCACCGTTGCGAATCATGGTGTGAAGTACGATCAAGGCCTTGAAGACGACCTGTGTGAATCGAGGTGAAGAAAAGAAGTGGGACAAGGAGACTCGTTGCGCACTATGGCATTCGGTTCGCGAAGACGGGGAACGAGTGCTTTGCAGACATCGTGAACGGCGCCGTCCTCTGACCAGGTCGCGGCTATGATGGGATCGAGATACTAGCAAAAGTTTAAAAAAAGCGATCAAAGTGTAGTCAGCTCACTTTTGGCTTTGGTGGTGCCGGCTTTGGCTTGCAGGCCAACTTGACGACCTTGTCAAAGCTAGACATTATTATTGCAGTAAGAAGGGGAAAGGATTGAATTTAAAACTCAGCCCAACCCCCCTTCATTATGGCTTGCATATACCCACGTCGTGGCGTCACTATCCGCCACGTCGCGTTCGTGTTGGCGTTCGCAGTCGCGTTGTGGATACTCTATTATTCTTATCTGAGGCGTAGTAGGACGTTCTTCCCGCAGGAGCAGGTCTTCTTTTGGCCCCCAGAGTCGCCCGAAATCTGGACGGACAGAGCTGACCAAGTAAAAGATGCGTTCTTACACGCTTATCACGGCTACGAGCGCCACGCTTTCCCCCATGATGAGTTGCTACCCGTCTCCAACGCCAGCACCAACAAGTATGCACTACCCATAATGAATGTTTCGCTCATCGCGCTGACTGGGTAACATTAGCTTCAACGGTTGGGGCGTGACAGTCTTCGATTCCCTGGATACCATGCTTATTATGGGCCTTGAGGACGAATATTTGCGTGCTATCCCCATGATCAAGGCCACCAACTTTTCATTGCCCTTTGTGCGTTTCTTGCAAGTGCTTTGTGCTACATGACCCGCTGATCCCCCTAGAATACGAATGTGCCTTTCTTTGAAACCGTCATCCGTTATCTGGGTGGTCTCTTATCTGCTTACGCTCTCTCTGATAACGATATTTTGTTACGTAAAGCAGATGAACTCGCAACCAGGCTCGCACCAGCCTTTGAGACACCCCCCGGGTTCCCCATTTTCGCCGTAAACACATACAAGTACGCAAAGGCATATCCATTGCTTTCAATATCTTATCTTCGTTCCCTCAAGTGCCTCTGCGAGCTCTCATTACAAATCTCTCCCTGGGATCCTCGCAGAAATAGCTTCCTTCCAGATGGAATACGAATATCTCGGAAAAGTCACAGGGAATAAGGCCTACGTCGATCGTGTCAGCGTTACTCCATTGCCTTCTCTTGGCACGCAAAGCTCCTTACTAACTTTCATAGGCTGATACCGTGACTAGGCTTTTCCATAGCGCTAATCTAAGTTCATTTGGAGGCATGTACCCAACTACTTGGAATCTACGTAGCGGGAAGCCAACAGCATGTACGTCGTCTCAGCCGACACTCTGACACACACTCTCACCTTTACCTTTAGTTAAATTGTCGGTTGGAGCCGCCGCTGATAGTGCTCATGAATATACCCTCAAGCAGTTCTTACTGTCCGCAGGCTCAGATAGAGCCAATCTCGAAATGTGTCAGTTCCTTTTTCTACCGTCTGGCCGCGTCCTCACTGTACCTCCCCAAGACCTGAGATTTACTACTCACGTTATCAACAATCTCCTATACATCTCTCCTCAGCGCCGACTACTTTACGTCACAGATACCACAATTAGCGGAAATCGGACTGCAACCTCACACTCCTTTGAACATTTGTCTTGTTTCTTCCCCGGTCTGTTGGCATTGGGGGCACGCCTCCTTCCTTTGAGCAACCTCGAGTCCATCGGAATCAACTTTACACAACTTGGTGACGATCTCCCTCTGCAACATCGTCTAGGATATCAAACCCTCGCCGAATTTAATCTAACAGACCTACATCTCTGGGCCGCTGAGGGTATTGCTCAAACGTGTTATCTTTCATACGCAGACCAACCTTCTGGACTGGGACCGGAAGTTCTCACCATGCGTATCGGGAGGTCTGGCGAGATCAGGTGGATGGATGCAATGCGCGAGTGGCGTGCAGGTGGTCGGTTAGGTTCACCGCCTGGTGTGGGGGACAAGCATCCGTGGGTCGGGAATCCAAAAGCAAGGTCCATGAAACAGAAGCAAACCGACGTTATTTCCAGAGATTATGGAATCAAGGTCATAGATTATTATTTGCGGCCTGAGGTGTGACTGGTTCTTTTATTCAACAACTCTCCTGTGACCGTCTCTTCCAGGCCGTTGAATCCTTTTACATTTTATGGCGGGCGACCGGCGATGTGAAATGGCGACATAGAGGATGGAACGTCTTCCAGGCCATTGAGCGTGTCGCAAAGACATCATCGGGGTACGGCAGCGTGGGAAGTGTCAATTCTTTGAATTTCGTCCTACAGGACTCAATGCCTAGGTTAGTGCCTACGATCACTGCTTGTTCGCCTGCTTATCTTTTGATTAGTTATTTCCTGGCCGAGACGCTCAAATATCTCTACCTCTTGTTCTTGGATGATGATATTCTGCCTCTAGATAAATGGGTATTTAACACCGAAGCTCACCCTTTCCCTGTATTCACATGACAAACGGAGAAAGAAATTTAAATTGTTGCGCAGATGTTTATGCATTTTGTTAGATTATGATACAGGTTTCGGTGTGGTACTTTGTCAAGACATCCCGGGCCGCCGGGCCGCTATGGCCGGCACGCCACCGACGAAATGAAAGTCGAGCAAGCCCCGCCTCACCCTACTTATTCGCTCTAACCGTCATGACACGCCTCAAGCTAGGCAAGTTTATTGGTTCTTTGGACTGTGGAACGACGTGAGTCCGATGCCATTCCAGATCACCAGAGAGACGTGACCCTGATAACGATAACAATCTTGACAATAGCTCCGTCAGATTCATCATATTTGACCAATATGCCAATATCGTCGCACAATCTCAGGCCGAATTTCCTCAGTATTATCCTCATCCAGGGTGAGCGAGCTCCGAGAAGGGGATTCTGGTCGCCGATTAGCTAATTTTCAGATGGCACGAACACGATCCCGATGAGATATACCATGTTTCGGAAGCCTGTATCGCAGACGCTTGCGAGCGTTTGGAGACCAGCGGCTGGGCAAAGGAAAGCGTGAAGGTGATAGGTATGTGACTGGATTTCTTTTTGCGTGCCTTCACATTCTTTTTCTCAAAAGGCATCACGAATCAACGGGAGACGGCCGTAGCTTGGCATCGCCAGACCGGAAAGCCACTCTGTAAAGCTATCGTGTGGACGGACTCGAGGACTAAAAACACGGTCGCACATTACGAACATGTGCTTGAAAGCACTGGTCTTGAAGTCGCACCAGGTCAGTTCAAGAAGGGTGAGGAGGGCGTCAATGCTTTGCGCGATATGTGAGGCCATTGTTCCCATAACCACCTTCCGCTCTCGTTAACAAGCTAGCGGTGCGTTTCCAGAACTGGCTTGAAGCTCTCGACGTATTTCTCTGCTATCAAACTAAGGTGGATGATCGACAACCACCCAGAAGTCCACAAGGCTCACGAAGAAGACAATTTGCTTTTTGGGACAGTGGAATCTTGGGTTGCACACGTGAGTGGCATGATTTCTCCTCCGGGGTTGTGGACGGCTTATGCATAGATCACCTTAGAATCTGACTGGAGGGCCAGCAGGAGGTATCCATGTTGGAGATGTGACTAATGCATCCCGCACCCTCCTCATGAACCTCCATACCTTAGAATGGGACGATAGGATGCTCAAATTCTTTGCCATTCGGCGGTCTGTTCTTCCCAAGCTTGTTTCTTCCTCAGAGGTCTACGGCTTCATCGCAGATGGCCCGTTGAATGATACACCCATCGGCGGTCTGGTCGGTGATCAGCAGGGCGCACTCGTCGGGAACAAATGTCTAAAAGGCGGGGAGGCCAAATGCACTTATGGAACTGGTGCATTCTTACTGTTTTGCACGGGCAGCGAAATCGTTCGAAGCACTCATGGCTTATTGAGTACCGTAATGCCCCCCGCTTCCCCTCGATCCCGCTTTCGGTTACTGATGCTCCACAACTAGGTTGCATACCAACCTGGGCCTGGTGCCGTTCCTGTGTATGCCTTGGAAGGAAGCAGTAAGCGCCCGATCACTTTTCCACCTTCCCCTCTATTAACAATACTTGCCGTGCAGTCGGTGTTGCAGGAAGCGCCATCAAATGGTGTGAACTTGTAGTTTCACGTACCACATGCAGCGTTAACAAACTTTCAGGTTACGTGATTCTATGGGATTCATCAAGTCTGCCAGCGAGATAAACGACCTGGCGCGATCCACGCCTGATACCGGTGGGGTATACTTTGTGACGGCATTCTCTGGTCTGCTTGCGCCTTATTGGGATCCTGGGGCTGCTGGGTTGATTATTGGTATTTTATTTTTGAGACTGGATTCAATATCTCTGACGATCGATGGTTAGGGTTGTCATCATACACGACGCCTGCACATATCGCGCGTGCAGCGGTGGAGGCCAACGCTTTCCAAACCAGAGCGGTACTGGAGAGCATGAAGCTGGACTCCAAGACTGACCTCAAACATCTGAAAGTCGACGGAGGGATGACGAACGGAGATGCTTGTATGGAGATCTTGGCAGATATTGGGGGCTTCGGCGTCGTCAGACCAGAGATGAGGGAGTGGGTTGTCTATGCGAATGATCCAAGTGAAGTGTTACTGAATAAGTAATGCAGGTCGACCGCTCTTGGGTCTGCTCTGCTGGCGGGGGCTGCTATTGGCTTGTTTGGATGGGACTTGTCAAGGCCAGAGACGCTCGCTGAGGTCAACACCAAGGGCAGCAAGGAGTTTACTCCCCGTACCTCGTCGGTTCAAAGGGAGCGGGTCTGGTCAGCGTGGCAGCGCGCTGTCGAACGGTCCAAGGGATGGGAAGAAGGAATCGCGGATTGAGGGATCCTTGGAGCCATGTAGGTCCAGGAACATATATACCACAGCGCGATGTTCTTATGTACTATACGTTCGTGGTAACCTGTATATCACCTAAATATTTTCAGGGGATCCAATTTTTTCTTGCCTCTGCTGTTTGCTCCGCCCCTACCACCACCACCTCG
>JBBPME010000011.1:11590-167006 GCA_038090155.1 Rossbeevera pachydermis
AAGCTCATCGGATACACCCTCTCCTTGTCCACCGCCTACCACCACCACCTCGTCCGCGACGACGATTAGACGTTTTTTTGAACGGCGCGAGGCCACCGCTCTGTCCAGGCGAATCCGAAAGAGTGGATTGCCCTTCCGGGGCCATAAGAGGCATAAGATATTTTGGTACATGCTTCATGTGTGACTGGACTCGCATAGGATGCAACGGTTTATCGTGCCGAAGATAATCGAGATCGAGCGGATTGTCCTCGAAATGTGCCTACACCAACCTCTTGGTATTCTGAGATCCAAGTACAGCGGGTTTTTACACATACCTTGAGTTTCTCAGAGTTGAAAATCTCGGCCTTCAGTTCCTTGATTCGTGCCTCCTTGATGACGTTCCGGGTTACCGAACGCAGTGCGTCGTCCATCCTATATCTGAAGGCCTCAACTCGTTGCATGTCGAATTTGTATTCCTTGAGCGCGTTTCCTCTAGCGGCCTGCTCTCTCTCGATTTTGGCAAACACCACCTCGTCGATTTTGGAGCTCTCAAGACAACCCACGACCTTGTCTTTTCCCCACTCCTCCTCAGGCACGACAAAGGAAAGAGACATTCCAGTGCGACCTGCACGAGCTGTTCGCCCAACACGGTGCGTATACGATTTCGAAGACGATGGAAGATCAAAGTTTACCACACACGCGACATCCACAAAGTCGATGCCGCGGGTGACACCGTATTCCTTGTCTGAAAATTTCTTTTTTTTGCGCTTTGAAGAGGGTCCCGGTTTGGGTGATACGGATCGTCCACGTTTCCGCGACGAAGCGTTGTCTTCCGGAGCGGCGATGCTGTCTTGCGGTTCGTCCCCGCCCTCCTGTTCGTCGTTGTCGTAGTCTTTTTCGGAATTTCTGCTGCTCTCGTCCGTAGCAATGATATAGTCATAGACACCTTTGTTAAATTCCTGTACAGTGTGATATCTGGCGTCGAGATGAATGGAAACTCGACATAATCGAGAAAGGAAAAAAGGAACCTTGAATTGAGCGGCAATTCAGAGTTGAGAACGCAGCTCTTGATCGAGAATTGTTCTAGGAAAAGTTTGAGACGGTAGCAGCGGTCTACGTTGTTTACGAAGAGTATGCATTTGCCTTTGATGAGGCGGAGCTTGAGGATGACGTAGGTGAGGAGAAACTTGTCAACTTCGGAAGATCTTCGAAAATATGAAATAAGATGGCAGACATAGATGAATGCTTAGCATACCGTACGAAATACTGGGTCAACAGAGGCGCATCTTCGTCACCCTCTTCAGGTTTTAGTATGACCTGTAGATATGTTGAATGATTCTGCGGAAGCTGAAAAGAAAAGGGGAGAACGCACGGGATTACGAAGAACGAGACCTTTCAAGGTCTCTACTTCATCGGTCATTGTAGCACTCATTAGTAATGACTGGTAGATGGTGGGCAGATAGCCTCCTCCCAATATCTGACGAACGTCGTCGTCATGGCCATAGGACAGTATGAGATCAGCCTCGTCAATAACTAACGACTCTACGGAGGACAAAGCAAGTGCCTGCAGAAATGTAAGAAGTGAAGTGTACGGATGACAGTTGAACGCACTTTGGACTGAAGGAATCCAAGTACACGGGACGGGGTTGCGATGACGATGTCCGGCTTATCAGTCAAGACAGCACTATCAAACGACATGAGAATGCCAAAGTCACCCGGGTAAGAGTACGCACCGCTGTATGTGGGATGAGGTGCCGCTCGCGACATTTGATACGGTGATCAGTTTATCACAGTAAGTCAAGAGATTGCACAGAAAGGTATGTACTTGTTCCGAAAGTTCGCGAGTGGGGACGAGAATCAAGGCTCGAGTGACTCGATACGACGAGTCCGTGCTTGGTAGGGTCTGGCCGTCAGCCGGTAAGAAGGGCTCGGGGATGGAATGCAGTGGCGATACTTACAGCTTTTGTGTTCAAAATCTTCTGTACGACGGGAATACAGTAAGCAGCTGTCTTTCCGCTCCCAGTACGGGCCCTTGCAAGGATGTCGCAGTTTTCGAGAGCGATCGGAATCGCTTTGGTTTGTACTACGGTAGGTCTCGCAAAGCCCATGTCTGCCAACGCCCGTAAGATACGTGAATCGAGGAGATGAGACAGCGATGAAAAGGTCATTTTGAAGGATGCGTGCGAACTTGCTAGACGCAATTCTACTGTGATGACCACTGCGATGACCGTCGAGACGGCGCTCGAACACGCCCGACGCGCGTTCGCGCTCAAGAAGTATGAGCAAGCCGTGGAGCACTTTGCCAACGCGCTCGAACTGCAGTGAGTCCACTTGACCAGCAGACTGCTTTTTTTCTTTCTCATTTCCCCCTCACGCTTAGGTCAAAGAAACACCGCGAAGACGCGCCAGAGATGGCAGACTTGTATTTCTCGTACGGCAAGGCGCTCTTGGAAAACGCGATCTCCCAAGCGTCCGTGTTGGGGAAAGAACCCGAGCCTGCCCCACAGGGCGAAGAGGATAAAAGTAACAAGCACTCGTTCTCGTCATGTCCAACCTAACATGCGCTCGCCTAGGACCAGACAACGGACCCATTCTAGAGTTCGGGGACGAAGGACAGGCAGAGGAGGGAGATGAAGAGGAGGCGGTCGATCTGCTCGGCCAAGTTGCCATGGGTACCGAAATGGAGGAAAGTGAGGATGAAGATGACGGTGAGGTGGAGGACGGCGAACCGGAAGACGACTTCAACGCTGCATGGGAAGCGTTCGAGATTGCTCGTAGTATATACGAAAAGGGACACGACGAGGACGACGAGACCAAACTCAAACTCGCAGACACGTATATTGCGCTCGGGGACGTGTCGTTGGAGACTGGTACTAACTCTCTCTGTCTCTCTCAAGTACTCGGACTGACTGGTGCCCCCATAGAAAAGTTTGACCAGGCGATAACGGACTATTCTGCGGGTCTGTCTCTCAAAGTCGACCTCTTGCCGTCGTCGTCGCGACAGATTGCTGAAGCTCACTATAAACTAAGTATGGCGCTCGATTTGACTCCAGGGCGGCTCTCGGACGCCATATCACACGCGGAGAAGGCGTTCGACAGTGTATCAGAACGCATTCGGGAACTCAAGGACGGTCTGAGCGATAAGTTGCCACCCGCACCGGTCGTAGAGCAGGTAGAGGACAAGAATGGCAAAGGCAAAGGCAAACAGATACCTTCCGTGACACTGGACGGAACGCCTGTGCAGAACATGTCGAAAGCACAGATGGAGAACGAAATTAAGGACCTGGAGGGTGTGAAAGAGGATCTTGCCCTCAAGGTCGGTCTATGGTGGTGTTCTGACGCGTTCTTTCGTGACATTTTTCTTTCCAGGTCGACGAACTCAAAACGACACCAAAAGCGCCAGAGGAATCAGCTCCTGCGATGGCTGCCAGAGTACTCGATCAAGAGTTGAACACGAATTCGATAGCCGTACCCGGCCAACAAGCGGTCGTCCATGACCTAACTTCAATGGTGAAGAAGAAGAAGAAGCCAGCGGAAGGTGAGGGAGGGGCAAAACGAAAAGTCGATGGCGACGATGGCAGTCCCATAATGAAGAGGGCCAAACTAGAGAATGGTGCATCATGACATGACGACACTAGGTGACTCTATTGGAGCGTGTTTATATCTTTTCTTATTCTCTCCTGCTCCGAACTCGCCAACGATATGACCCTTTTTGTCCTTGCTGCGCATCATATACTTGTAAATCACCAATCCATCGAGCCCTACGGGGCCTCTCGCGTGTATCTTGCCTGTGCTGATACCCACCTCTGTTCCGAACCCGTACCGAAAACCGTCCGCAAAACGCGTGCTGGCATTGATAAATGTCCCAGCCGAATCAACGCCGCGACAGAACTTGGATCCGTCTGCATCGGACTCGGTGAGGATCGTATCAGTATGGTGTGAGGAATAGGTGTTGATGTGGTGGATCGCAGCGTCCAAGGAGTCGACGACCTTGACAGAGAGATTCAAGTCGAGGTGTTCCGTACGATAGGATTGCTCGTCAGAAGGGGAGATGCTGTTCGGATGCGCGCTGGCAGTGGGATCTGGAATTGCGGCCAAGGATCGCTCGTCGCATATGAGCTGCACGCCAGCGCTGAGCAGCGCGGTCGCGACGCTCGGCCAGATTGTATGCAAGAGAATGTCGTGCACGAGCAAAGTCTCCACCGCATTGCACGCAGAAGGATAATCGGTCTGTATCGCGCTGATGGTCAACAGATGCATCTGACTGAGGAAGAAAAGCCGACCTTGGAGTCCAGCACGACACGCAGCGCCTTTTCTGGATCTGCATCCTGGTGAATGTAGATGTGACAGAGACCGTCCGCGTGGCCCATGACGGGAATTCTGGTCTGGTTTTGAATGCTTCTGACGAGTTCATTGCTGCCCCTTGGGATGACGAGATCGATGAACTGATCGAGGGCTAGCAGGGCAGCGACATGAGCTCTGGTTTGGACGGTCTGGATATATGTTTCAGGCAAGGACGACTGTTTCAAGCCTTCTGAGATAGCTTTGGCGAGTTCTGCGGTCGTTCTGGCGGACTCTTTACCCCCTTTGAGGATGGCGGTGTTCCCTGTTGGGAAGGTTGGACAGGACAGGGCGAGGTGGAGACGGAGATGACCCACCGGATTTGATCGCTAAGGCTGCTATATTAACGACGACTTCTGGACGAGCTTCAAAGATGACCAACAGAACGCCGATCGGGCACGAGACACGGTAGAGTTCCAAGCCGTCGTCTAGCTCAGAAGCATAGGAGACGATCCCTGTCGGATCTGAGAGATTGGCGACGTCTGTGACGCCCTTGACCATCTGTTCCCACTTGCCGGGCTTGGTGAGATCTAGACGAGCGAGCATGGACTTTGAGAGGCTACCGGCGTCGGCGACATCGTCTCTGTTGGCTGCGAGGATGGACTGTTTGTTCTTCTCGAGCTCGTCTGCAATGACCTTGAGCGCACTTTCTCTGAGGGTGGATGAAAGCAATCGAGAAGCGTCGAAGGCGATCTTTGCGTTGCTTGCGATGGTTTCTGATGACATTTTACGTATGTACACAATAAAACCGGATGTGTTTGCTACTCTTGGGCAATGCTTTTTCTTCTCGCCTTTGCCCTGCTAGCGAACGCCCAGAGTGGTCCACCGCCCAGCAGTTGGCCCCAGGTTTACCCTGGCATGCCCAGCGGTGATTATGGTCCGGAGTGGCAGGCCTGTGCGTGCAATTTCGCCAATTTTCTCCTCCGAACTCACCAAGTCGCAGACTTCCAAGTGACCGACTGTCTTCCTAACGTGACCTGGCCTCTCGCTCGAAACTGGGCTGGAAATATTCCCGTCCAGAGAGAGAACCACCCAAATGACACCCTCTTCTTCTGGGCATTCGAGTCGACCCACGGATCATTGACCGCAGATAGCGACCAGCCCTGGGGCATTTGGCTCAACGGAGGGTCAGTCGTGGACTTCCCTCTCCCTTTCCCTCCCTCATTCGTCCTAGTCCTGGCTCTTCCAGTCTCGTTGGGCTGTTCTTCGAGGTCTGTCTCATCCTATGCGCATCGATCCGCTTTTTGAATTCGCACAGAATGGACCTCTTCACATCGCGACCGATTATTCACTCTTTGAAAATAAATATGCTTGGACTAATGTGGCCGACTACGTATGGATCGACAACCCAGTGTGCGTCGTTGTTCGGATCACTCTACCGTTTCTAACCGTTTGCACAGCGGGGTTGGTTTCAGTACCGCCGACGCGAATGGTTACGGTGAGCATCGCTCATACCGCAATAAACAGAATCAATCTTGATCCATAGCCAAGTGTTCGACGAGGATCAAATGGCGTCTGATTTCGTTAGTTTTCCTATTTTCTCTCTCTCGTCAAATACTCATCAATCCCTCAGATGGGCTTCCTGGGGAACCTCGTCAAAGTGTTTCCTAACCTCGCAACACGTCCTTTACACCTTACGGGCGAGAGCTACGCTGGAGTGTACATAGTGAGTCCTCCTACACTCTTCGAGAATGTCTTCGCTTTACACCTCTTACAGCCTTATATCACCAAAGCTTACTTTGAGATGGATAAACCTCCCGTCAATCTCGCCAGAATTGCTATCGGTGATGGCTCTATAGCCTCTGCAGAGGCATGGGGCCAGGCAACTGTAATCAGCGTTTTAGAAACATATCCCCAAATTATCGGATATGATCCCGATGTCTTCAACTACTTCCGCGAACAGTGCGTGAAATCGTACCCAGTAACATATAATCATTGATACCTCGTCTAGGTCCTCTCTCTGTGGCTACGATCTCACCTTACAATATCCTCAACCTAAACCTTTCCCGACCCTTTCGTTTACACCTGGAAGTAACCCCCTGTCCGCTACCGCCTTGTACAAGAGCAAGTTTACAATGCAAGAATTTATGCTGGAAGCCGAAGATAGGTTTGCCGCTAAGCTTGCCAAGCGGGATCGTGCCCTCTCAAACCGCGAAAGGATCCGTGCACGTGCAGCTTGGAAACGCGACCGGCATGCCGCCAATGGAACCATCGACTCGTGGTATGGCTGTGATCTGTATGACGAGATGCTCGACTACGCGACCAACTTCACGTTCCCTTGGAGTGCGGTGTTTTTTGCGATAGCTGGCCGTGCGCTTACCTGCTATAGATATGACTCACGGTGTAGGGGGCGTGTTCGATATATACAACGTCCCTGACGCTTTGAACCCTGAAGCACCTATGGATGCTAGTGTCTTCCTCAACGGTTTGTCTTGACCATGCGTCCACAAGATAAAGACTGATGCCCAGACCCCAGACCCGCAAACCCGAGCTGCGATCCACGCCCCAACAAGCAAAGATTGGACCGAGTCCATCTTCTATCCCTTTGGCAATAGTAGGCGTGCCCTTGTGTATCCTTGTCTGCTTTTGTTGACTCGCCCATAGATTACTCCAATGGCGATCCTAGTAAGATTGTTTTCTGCGTCCAAGCTGATGAAAGGTCATTCAAGTGACTCTTTTTCCAGGCGTCGAGTAGGTCCTTCGCTACATCATCGGCTATGTGTACTCACGAAACTTCAGGCCAATGGCGTTCTTAACCGACCTTGCAACGAACGCAACCGCACATGACATGAAAGTAATCATATTTTCTGGAAACGATGATTCCCTCATTCCCCACTTTGGCTCTGAACGTGAGCTGCCTTCGAAAGTCATGTACTGAGACTAATAACAAATGCGTGCAGTAACCATTCAAGTGCGACTACACATCCTCCTTGGTGATCACCGTACTCACGTGTTTCTCTTCCATAGAATACGACATTTGGTGGGATCCAGGGTTTTACTCGCAAACCAGAGACGCCATGGTACAACGACGCCGGGGAGTTTGCAGGCATCGTCCACCAAGAACGTGGTTGGACATACGCCCTCGCTGTACATGCAGGACATCTTCTCGGCTACACGAACCCCATCTCGGTCAGTACCACCGATCCCATTCGCCTATCTATCTAACATCTCGAGCGTGTTACAAGGCCCTGACGCTCATCCGAGAGTTCGTCTTTGGAAATAACGAAACTGGGCTCGTCACCACCACGAGCTCCGGATCGGTCAGCGTTATCGGCGGAGAGGCCTCATCCTTGCGCGGCGACATCCAAACCGGCCAACCGGGGATATACTATGGTTCCGCAACGACGGCTTCTACATATTTCTTCCCCACCCCTACTGTGGAAGCCTGGGACAATTTCATCGCGACCGCCTCTCCATAAGGAGCCTCCGTTGTCATATGCTCGATCCACTCCGCCGACCGATTTGATTTCACCGTCCTAGCGACTGCGTTCATACTGTACCCTCTCTCTTGATTTGGTTTTATTATTCTGTTTTACTTTTTTGGACGGGTCTACTACATACCTGGAGTCGGACCCTTTTTTCTGTCAGGGATACATCACCGCTCGTTGCCATGCGTGCACATGCACCTGGAGTCATCTGGCCTCGAAGGCACATTTGTTGTTTTTGCTTTTGCTTTTGTTTCCAAATCGCTCATTGTCCGTGCTGTAAACCAGCTACACTCCTTTTGGACTTTTTTTTTTGTCTTTGGTACTTGCTGTCGTCATCCATGGGACTGGCCCGTTGTTATCTATGATAGAAGCTGGACTCACAATTTTGATTGCCGTTCTTTTCGTTGGGCTTACATGCGAACAATGCACTAAACTTTTTCGGGACATCTTTCGAGACAGATAGAATGTTATTTGATCGACCAGGATACAACGGAGATATCTGAAGTTCCTTCAAACCTATAGTATCGGGACACGATATATATGTGTGTTACAAAACGGCGGGCTAACACTGCACATCAAGAGGTTTAGAGATTTAAACCGTGCTGAGTTCCATAGCAAATGCCACAGCCAGTTTGGAGAACTCCAACATGTGATCAAACGAAAACTCGGGTGAGATATCAATGCGACTGAGGCAAATCAGCAAAAGTTTATGAACGGCTTCAAAAACTTACTCGCGGCTTGAGTGGATATTCCCATGATTAGCATTGTCGAAAGCAGATTCTTTACAGTCCGAGTTAGCGAAATAAACTCAAACAAAATTGATGCCTACCAATGGTAAAAATGGATGGGTATCCAGCCTTGTCCCAAGATGCGCTGTAGGATATAAGTGGGCATAGAAAAGGTAAGGGCAAAATACATACTGGTCTGAACACGCGTATCCACACTTGGTCTCGACGTATGGGATAGCCAAGTAAGAATCAACAAGTTGCTTATTGTACTTGGTCAAGCTGGAAAACACGGCACTTCAGAGACTAAGGGAAATGGGAAATGGAAACTCACGTGTCATCTACATAGTCCACGATGACACCAACTTCCTGCCGGGTGCCTTTCTTGACCCAAGCAGTCATGTCGAACTAACAGCCGTTAGCGAAGCGTTACATAGTGTTTCTATTCATACCTGACTCATGGCATAAACTTCCACACCCTCTTTGGCATAGGCCTGCGCTACTGCCGCTGACCCAAGTAATCCACCCTCCTACATATTAAATAAGCCTCTGTCTGGTTGGAAACATTGACAATAAGTCTCACTTCTGCGGAGTACCAATGAAACTCGACTGGTCTCTCTGGGATGAATCCAGAAGCCAAAATTGAACGATAAGACTCAAGGATGGTGACGGTGCCAGAGCCATCGTCGTCAGCACCTGTGTGGGCGATGATAAGGTGATTCATGTCATTTCAACTATCACTGTGACTAACCTGGGGCTGACAGGAAAGGCCACATGTTGATGCTGGGATCAAAGAATAAGCATCATTATGCTGCCGAAATAGACTACTTGCCTATCTTGGTGGGCACCGACGATTACAACTCTGTTGTCTACTTCTGACGAACCGTTGATCCTAGCAATCTGAAGCAAAGAGTGAATGACGATCAAAAAGATCGCATGTTCCTTACGATGGTATTCTGGCCCCATGAATGTGGAAATTCTTCTACTGTGATATAAGGCCGCAACGAGGGGGACACATTCTTGTCCGTAATCTGCAGCGAGGTTCGATCAACCATAAAACGGAAAGGAAGACATGAACCCGAACCTCGATAATCTTCGACAACAGCCATTTCTGGCTATCTTTCCCTGACTGCAGGGTTGTTGTCTGTCAGCGCGAGATTCAGAATCGTGGCAAGATAACACACATCGCTGTGATAGTCTGCCAAAAGCATAACAGTAAGTACTGGACGCAACAAAGGTCGGACGAGCAACTCGTACATCGCGTGAAGAAGCTCGTGAACTTCTCCAGGTTTTCCCTGGGTCCCGCTGTCGATAAGGTCTTGATGACCTTCGTCACCTGCTCGTACAGCCTCGGTGGTGCGTAAGAGACTGCCTTGGGATTAAGTGTTGGTATCATGCTGTCTCGCCTAACACGTACTGGGGTTCTTCGCCTTCGTGCGTGCGAAGCTTTCCAGGTCAGGCGTATCCGTGCTGTGAACGAGTCGGTCGTCGCAAACAACGGTTCACTTGAATGAGTCTACATACATATCAAAGAACTTGATTCCCCTCGCTTTCGCCTCAAGCTATGTAGTTGTGCAAGCACGACAGCTGGTCGGTTGGGTGGGGCCGTGAGAAGTGGCCTCGGACGCACCTTCTCGAGCTCTGTCATGAAAAAAGGTGGTTGGCCTTCCATCTGGACCAGCCGCAACTCATTGAGGTCTACGCTGAAACCCTTTGTTGCGCTAGGACTCGCGTCGAAGGTCTGGCCACCGAGAACGACCTGGTTAGCATCACCGTATGGCGTTGGAATAGTAGCAGCGAGTGAACCCCCGACGAGAGGGAGCAGAAGAAGAATGGATATCAGCATTGTGAGTGAAGAGAGAATACTACCAAAAGTGTTCAACAAGTCATAACAAATAACCTTGGATAATGACGACACCCATAGTCAAGACCCATGACTCGAATGAACCAAGTTTGGATGTTGTGTATTGTGGGATGTGCGTCTCACCGCCTGTTTCACTGCCTGAACGAGTTCTCTGAGATTGTGGGTCTTAAAGTTGTAGAAAACAAGTCTCCAGGTATACGTGCCCGTCATGCAATATTCTCTATTGCTCCCTCGATTGTTTTCGATTGGAGGTGTGCCTTTCGGCCCGTGTGTCTTGTTCGAGTCCTAACGAACGGCCCGGAAAGTCACACTCACAGTGTTCCGAAAGGTTTTATCGGAAGGAGATCGAGGTCGGAATTAAGTCGACTCCGGAGGGAGACAAGAATAGGATGCTTGAATTACTCAGGAAGATAGAGGCCGACAATTCTGTGGACGATGATGCTTCATCTGATGAGGAACATGAAGTGGACGACATTACCCACCGCTTTTCCAACATAGATGTACGTGAGTCATCTTCTGCATGTCCCACTCCAAACGAATAATGCTGTCCTAGCTTCTGCCTCTGCCGATGATTTACTCCGTTTATTAACTACGAAAGAGAGGGACACTTTCTTCGCTGCGCTCAAGGACCCGTCAAGCGATCTGGCGCAGAAACTACTAGACAGCGCTGAGCTCGACAAAACCAGGCAGCTCCCGTGGTGGGAAGCACCCACGGATCACAACCAATCATCGCTTCCGCCCCGTATTCCATATGGGATGATGCCAGAAATGAGGGTGATTCCCACCGCCCTCGTGAACCAAACTAACCGTGGCATGTCCCTGCTGTATAATATATGCGCTGTTGTGTACGTGTCGCTTTCTACACTTTTCTGAACTGACATGGGTAATTGGGGTCTAGTCTCGCTTACGCCCACGTCACTCGACATTTATCGATGTCACCCCTAGCTTTAGCAATCCACAACCCAGAAGATCAACGCGAAGCACACAGGATATTATGTCAATGGGTCCCATTTCTCGTTGATACGGGGTCAAATTTGAGGCATGTGTCCCTGATTGATGCGGTAGTCTCATTATGGTCACGGCTTGATCCAGTGAGCTTGTGGCCGTTTCTGATCCCCCTTGGTTTCGTTGACAACAAAGCAGGGAAGCATCGATAACAAGACCATGTGTATCCTGCTGGAGGACGTTGCAAAGATTTTGCGACCTCGCAGGATCACTATCTCGGAGCCTTCATTGGAAGAGGCCAATCTGTCAATACCTCTTGGGGAGAATCATCCGTCTGCGACGATAGTCAGGGTGATGTCTGACATGAGTGCACTCTTCAATGCTGCGGGTCGAAGAAGTCACATCGGGATGAAATTAACGTTTTATACAGCACACATCTTGTCGACTCCACCTCCTCATTTGCATGCTGTTGCAGATCAGGTGGACCTCCTCTCGAAGCGAATAGGCAAAGAAGGATGTTAGGCATATCTTATCTCCCATGGCGGTTCAGGGTGTCATTATTTTCATCTGCCTCAAAATATCGACTTGATAGATGACCAATAATAATTTGTGACTGGGAGGGTGCCGTGCCGCCACATGTTAAGGAGTGAGGACCCTCACAGTTGATCTCCCACTGAGCATACTATTAAACACGGAACTAGCGTAGTACACGTTTCAGTCAGTGCAAAATTCTCATCCTTTCCCGTCTCGTCTTTCGGTGACAATCATGTCTTCAGACTGTAGTGGTGGTGGCGGCGCAGATACATACACCGGCCTGCGAATAGGTTCAGTCTTCGTGATCCTCGCGACTTCAGGCTTCGGTGCATTTTTCCCTGTTCTAACTAAGAGATCGAAGTGGTTGAAGGTGCCGAACAGCGTGTTCGAGTCAGTCTTCCTATTATTATTATTTTCTCTTCGCCTTTCATGGTTGCTTACTGAACCGTAGGTTTGCAAAATATTTTGGCTCGGGAGTCATCGTAAGCTCCTTACTTTAGGAGTCGTAACTTTCCTTATCAGATTCTGCAGATCGCGACTGCCTTCATCCATTTATTAGCCTCTGGTATAAGCGAACTGGGATCACCATGCCTGTCCCCGGCATGGCAAATATACGTATGTCTCGATATATTTGTCTTGCTAAGATGCCTTCGATAAATCCATGACCCCAGCCGTATCCCCTTGCCCTGGCAATGCTCAGCCTTTTCAGTATTTTTATCATAGAGATCATTGCCTTCCGTGTGGGGAAAGCAAAGCTGGATGCGATAGGCGTCAGCCATGGTATGTTGATCGCCCACCTTGTCATCAAAGCACTGTGAATGACCTTGTGACGTAGATCCCCATGGACATGGAATCGGTTCACATGCTGCACACGGTCCAGAAGAGGCCTACGACAAGAACTCCACATCTGATCTCGAGGCATCTCAGATAACGGAAGTCACCTTTGATGATTCTGCGATGGCGCAGGTCATCGGTGTGTTCATTTTAGAGTTTGGCGTACTGTTGCATAGGTCAGCTCGTATTTCCTTTCTATATAGCTGGAAGCAGGCTCTAATTTATCATACGTACCAGTTTGCTCATCGGGCTAACGCTGGCTGTGGATCCCGATTTTAAAATACTCTTCATTGTGATCATCTTTCATCGTGAGTCCCTCGTTCGAACCAAAAAAAAAAATGCGGCTCACGACAATTTTCAGAAACATTTGAAGGTCTGGGTATCGGGTCACGATTAGCGTTCATGCGTCTGCCGCCCAAGTATAACTTTGTCCCCTACTGTGCCGCCCTTTTGTACGCCATCACAACGCCGGTGGGGATTGCGGCAGGCCTTGGCATTCGCAACACCTACGATCCTATCAGCCCAACGGCGTCCATCGTCAGCGGTGTGATGGATTCTTTAAGCGCAGGGATATTGTTGTACACCGGTCTGGTTGAGGTGGATATCTATCTTTTCTATTTCCGGAATCATTTCTGACATGGCATTACAGTTGATGGCACATGAATTTATATTCAACAAAGAAATGAATAACGCATCTGCAGGGAAGCTTGCATACGCGTTATGTTGTATGTTGCTTGGTACTGCTATCATGGCGTTACTTGGACGATGGGCATAAGTCATTGTAGAATAACGATCGCAACACCTACGCAAACGTAGTGCACGATACCTTGTACTACTATATATTTCCTAGTTATTCCGGGTTGAAAAGTCGTGTATTGCGCTCGGGGAATTGTTGACATGATAATCCTCTTGATATACGAAGGAAACCGGAGAGACAGTTGACGTTGTAATTAATTTACTGGCACTAGGCCAAATGCTCCGAGAGAGGGTGGGGATGTCATAGCCGAAACCGAGGGGTGTCAGAACCGGCATGCCCCTTGTCGCAATCGCGGCAGGGGGACGTGTCGGAGAGACTACTTTAATTTCGTACGTGTAAGTCCGCCTCGGTTGCGCGTTCTATTGACACGATCTGTGAGGATCCACCGGTAAGGCTTGTTGGCTACCCCCGTGCTTGTGAGCAGCGTTGTTGCCGACAAACATTTCGAAAACGGTCTGTTCGCGAGTACAATCTGCGTTTGTTCGTTACCGTAAACGCTGCACTCGACCACGGAGTGCTATCAACATCTAGCACCGAGAGGAATCACCGACGGAAAGGCCTTGGATCACTTCATTCTCGACGATTCGATCGGAAGAATGCGGAAGAACGTGTTCTGGGCCCTTGCCGCGAAGACCAAGATGTCTGGAATTAGACGAGAGAATGGACTCGGAGAGCCGTGTAACGCGATCATTCACTCGACAAAGGCGGATGCCGAGCAACAGATACCGTGGATGTGCGTGGGAATAGATACTGTACAGTCCACCGGAGATATCCGAAGCCTCACCATTCGTGTACCCCACAACCTTCTCCTCGTCAAGACCAACCTTCGAATAAAATGGCAAGTTCCATCTCGTCTCTTCTTCAAATGTACTCACAGCCGTTCTCTAGACAAAACGTACTCGCAAAGTTGGCGTGACCGGAAAGTACGGCACTGTGCGTACCATCATCATCCATCTTCAGTGCCAGAACTCATCCATCCATCGAAAATCCTTCAGCGTTATGGTGCCTCCTTGCGAAAGCAGGTGAAAAAGGTGCACCATTTTCTTAACCGCCCTTCACGTATGACTCACTCTCGCACTAGATGGAAGTGACCCAACACGCCCGCTACACTTGCACGTTCTGCGGAAAGGCAAGTAAATCCTGTTTACCGCTCGAAACCGTACTTGACCTTTTGATATCAATAGGACTCTGTCAAGCGTACTGCAGTTGGCATATGGAAATGCCGTGCTTGCAGAAAGACGATCGCTGGAGGCGCATGGACAGTTTCGACGACCGCCGCTGCTACAGTACGGAGGTAAGCCACTTCTGCGTGAAATCCGTCCCTTCCATCCTCATGTCTCTCATAGCACGGTTCGCCGTCTGCGTGAGCTGACAGAAGCATAATAAAATTATTACTACACGGGTTTTCATCTTCACACTGTTTTACATATACATTCATGTCGAAAACCAATCCATGCCGTGATATGATCATCGCCCACGTTCACGCTCAGGTTCGGAAAGAATTCTTTTTATTCAAAACAGACAGACAAACAAGGATAAAAAAGAGTAGTACAGATGCATCGTTCAAGGATCGGTGCTTGGTCCATCTTGTTGTGTGGGGTCATCGCCCTCTTCCTCTTCACTAGCACCCTCGTTCTCTGCGTCAGTGTCATCATCGTCACTGTCGTCATCACTCTCTTCACTTTCGTTGAACATGAGAGAAATGTACTCATCACCGAGCTGAGCATCTTGGACAGACGTTTGCTGGGAATTCAATGTGTTGTTTGAGATCCCATTAGAACCAGAAATAGCCGTTGGAGTAGCCGCATTCTCCGAGGGCACAGGGTGAGAGCCTTCCTTGGCCCCCTTGGTCGAGGCCGGTGCTTTGCGGTTGCGGTTGGCCCGAATCACATGCGGTAGCTTGCATCCCTTGGTGGAACATGTGCCCTTTTCCGCAAAGTCAGGACACTCGCGGACGTGTTGCATATCACAGTCGAGACCCTGGGAGCAGTAACCTAGTACTGCAAAATTACGACAGACGCCATGTCGCTGGCCCACGCGGACGTGAGGAAACGGACATTTCTCCCGAGTGCACCGCCCGTTGTTCGCAAAGTGAACACAGAGGGGAGTGCGTTCCGGGATGGGGTCATGTGATAGATTGCAGGACTCCGCAGTATTGGGGCAGTGACCATGCAAAAAGTTCCAACAGATCGCAATCTTGTTGGGATCGTGCTGGTACATACACGTGAGACCACGGCTGCAGGCGCCTGAGCAGCCGTGTACGAGCGCGCGTGTTGAGGATGGAACATTGGAAGAGTCAATCGCAGACGCACCGGTCGTGGTAAAACGGGGGCATGGCTTGTTCAGGTATCTCATGCGTTTGTTAGGTTTGCGATTACTGCGATGCGGAATCAGATGCGAATCGCGGAAGGAATTGTGGCTGTGAACAGACTGTGTTGGTCGGCGCGTGTTGTTGAGGGTCATATTTCGGTTCCTCGGGCGTTGTTGACGGTTGCGACTCTTGTGAGAAGATACCTTTGGTTTGTAAGCTCGATGGGAAGGGATGCGGTGTCCATGTGCAGTCCTTGAGAAATCAGTCGGCTGGGGTATCGGCTTGAGTGGTGCCTTGGGCGCAGTAGGGGGTTTCGGTACTGGAGGGGTAGGGTAGGTCGTGATCCGGTTGGGACGTAAATAGCTGAAATATGACTCACAGTCCTTGCGAACGAGAGAACGAGAAGAAGACTGAAAAGTGACGCCGTCGATGACGACGTCGCGAGTCGAGGCAAGGGCCTGTGGGGCTAATCTTGGTAGGAAATGATGTTGTTGGGTCTTGTGCTGGTTGATTGCGCCTGCAAGCTCGTCAGCGATCTGGAGTGGTAGATACGATGATGAATGCACCTGTGAGACGGGCGATCTCGGCCTTGAGAGCGATGTCGGACGTCGAGGCCATCGCGGTAGGGAAAGAAGAAGTGACGAGCGGACTTTGTAATCAACCCCGAATGTGCTTGAATTGAGTCATCCTACGGTGTCGGGGGGAGATGTCGTCTGGGATCGGGGTGACGAGCGGCGGTTCGAGTTGCCGGCGTTGCCAATCTCTTCCTTCTGAAACAAAACCGAAAACCAGTCCTTCTATACCACAACGGAAAAACAGGCCAGATCCTAAGATACTTATTACAAAGGGGGGTGGTGACTTTACATTCAGCGGTAAAAAAAAAAAAAAGCCATGTTCTAGATCGTAATCTGCGAACTGTCCAAGCCCAACGCGTGCAAAAACAAATTCACGTTGGCCAACTTAGCCTTCCTGTCCTCCTCGTCCACCGCGCCCCACCCCTTTTGTGCACTCGCCACGTTCTCGAGCACCTTTTCGCGCAGACCAGCGACCAGCGTGGACTGCTGTTCCGTCGAGGCGTGCAGTGCCAGCGCAGCGAGGAATTGCCATACAGGCTGGTCGAGCATCTCCGCGCCGGGCGGTTGCGGAGGCGCACGACCATGGATGTTGTGTTGCGTCGGCGTCGCAGCAAGTTGGAGGGCGCGCCGTGTCGACGGGAAGAGCAACAGGAAGTGAGGTGCGAGCAATTGGAACAAATGGTCGAACATGAGTTGCCTGATTAAACAAAATCAGATTGTTATTGTTCGTGACACGGTAGTCGTCAAAAATGTTCCGTACCATTGTTCGGCGTCCTCAGCTGTAGGAATACCAGACGTCTCCGGAATACCGCTCATTTCTTGCTTGATGATCTCCACCCGACTCATGAAGAGCGTCAAGATTGCAATGCCAGGCTACATTCTCTTTAGTCCCCGAAGACCCACAAAACAAACAACACACACCCTGGTCTGAGCAATCATCACCGTATCGCTCCTGTCCAGAAGTAACCCCAGAAGACCAGCAATTAACCTCAACTCCGCTTTGGCTACGACCGGCAAGATGCTCTGCAGTACACTTCCGAGGAAAGCCTGCGTTTGCCTTTCTACCTCGTCCCTGTCCGGCGGGCTCGCATCGCTATTCGACGAGGGCGACTTGTTCTGTGTGTGGAGATGAGAGTCCTCGGGCAAATCAAGTAGATGAGCATATTTGACGACATCCAGCTGGGTGAAACACGCGACCAGGAGGGTCAGGAGGGTGAGCATACGAGCAGGTTGAATGTGACGACTGAGCCTCGGTAAAATCCGTTTTCCTTTCGCTGGAGTGAGTAGTGAAATGAACGGATGAGGATCGCTATGCATTACAAACGTTAACATGGTTCACATTGCACGTCAACAGGGCTCACCTGGTTTCGAGGGGAACCAACACTTTCAGACCAACCCATATTTCCTCAATTAGGGTTTCGTACTCTGCTTGCCTGCGTGCACGTTCAGTTACAATGACTGACACATTGTGTAGGTTAGTACTCACCAGGCAACGATGGATTCCTCGTCTTCTTCAAGAGGTTGCTCCCTCCTCAGTTGTTCAATGTTGAGTACAAGATCATACAGCGACTCGAGGCCAGCAAGGACCTGGCGTTGCGTGAGGGGGTCTTTTCTGACCACCCCATCTTGCTATACGAGGGTAAGTCAGAACGAAAACCAGAACGAAAAGTCAGCTCACGCCAGCAACGTCACCCAGAGCTTCTCGTCCTAGTTTCGCAGCCTCGCGCACCGCGCCATGGCTGTCACTGAGACTGTGTCCCTGCCCATCTTCTTTTGAGATGTGCGGGTGCGCACCCGATAACGTGGTGTTCGAATTAGCAGAATCAACTTGTAAGAGTTGACGTGGGGCAGCCTTATAGCTCCGTCCAGATGTTTTGCCGAGGGCACCTTGGAGACTGTGCAATGCTGGAATTACGGCGAATCAACATCTACTCGCATTGCGACACTATCCAGAAAAAGGCTTACAGTGCAGACCCTTCTCCTTCTCCCTTAATCGGGCGTTGCTAACGATCCTCTCTACTTGCGCCTCCATCTTTTGCATCGCACTCTGTCTCCTACCGCCTGTCTTATGTCCTGGCATACCCAATCCTACACCACCTCCGCTCCCGAATTTCAACACGCGTTCTGTGTCTGCGCCGGGCTGGAGACCCAAACGGGACCGCAGTATGGCGCCATAAACTTGTGCATAAAAGTCCTCTGCATAAGGATCCTGAGTGACAAGCTGCGATACTTGAATGCGGGTTATAAAGTCCTTATCGGATTGTGTCATTAGGTCATTATAACGTGACTGCGGAAAATGGGTCAGGATTACGCTGGTCCCGTGAGCAAACATCGAGCAACTTGCCATGTGAGCGATCTTAGCTGCTTTCCTCCGCCGCTTTTCTTCCATCCGTTCGGTCTCCATGATCTTGCGCATAGCCTCTGCTCTTAGAGCCTCCTGCTCCGCCTGGCTAATGCCCTGCATATCTCGCATAAATTCTGCTTGAGCCATCTCGGATAGAAGTCGTTGTTGAAGCTGGATGCTCTGCGGCAAGTACTGAGCATTATGCTGGTTAATCAGCGGTAGCTCCCCGCTCCCGCTCGTGCCCGTAGGAAAGGCGGGCGTGGCAGGAGAATGTGTGCGACGTTGCTGCAACGTTTGCAAATCAGCATAAGTAGCCTGTCGGCGAGCCTGGAGAGACGGCTGCTGCTGTAGTTGTGAAAGCTGCTGAGCACGAAGTTGTCTCTCAAGCTCCTCCATCCTCAGGCGCTCCTGCAGCTCTTTGAGTCGTTCTTGCTGCTGCCTCTCTTGTTCCTGCTGGAGCATCAAGATCTGTTGCTGGTGTTGATGTTGCTGATGGAACCTGGGCGACTGTGTTCTCGGCAATAGCGTCGGAGGTTGGTGCACCATGCGTGGGGGCGGGGTCGCCTGTTGTTGATGGCCCTGCTGGAGACGGAGCTGCTGTTCTTGCTGAATGAGTTGTTGTTGCTGAAGTTGCAAGAGGCGAATGCGTTCCTGATCCCGGAGTTGTTGCTGTTGCTGTTGCTGCTGTAACAACTGCTGTTCCTCCGCCAATCTCAACTCCCGATCCCTTTGCCGTTCGAGGTCCTGACGCTGCCGTGCCTGCTGAGCGACGAGCCTCATCTCGGCTTCGATCTCCTGCACAGTTCGAGCTCCGAGCTGGTTGGCGCCGATGGGCTGATGCAGTGGCTGATCGAAAGTGCGGTGATGGTCCGGGAGAGACGGCGTCGTCGACAATGCCAGATGTCTAGACGCAGACGAGGGTCGATGATCCCCAGGACGTCCTGCTCCATTGGCGCCTCGGAGGAGCGAAAATGGGGATTTGTCATCCCAAATTGACTCGAGGGAGTGCGGACCAGAAGGGACAGGAGCCTGGGCCAGAGAAATACCTAACCGGGGATAGAAAAATAATTATGCGGTGATCGATTCAGAGCAAGAGGTCACTTACCCCGCTCAGAGTGCATCGAAGCAGCGAAGGTACGCTCTTGGGCAGGCGTACGCTCCCTCAAGGGTTCTTGGGGAGTTGCACGGCGATCATGTCTGACACCAATTGCATCTGGGAGCGCCTGGTTGACGAAATCGAAATCTTTGCCTGTGGTCCCCCGTCAATGTTATCAGATCTGAGGAGACTGAGAAATATCGACTGACCGACAGCGCCAGTCGCACCGAATGTCTCGTCGTTGAGCTCATCTCCGCCCTCTAGCAGGACATCACCGAGACCGTCGTAGCTGTCCTCACCCCAGGTGTAGACTGCAAGATCCTCTGATTCGTGTAGGCCGCCTTCCAAGAAAGTCTTCTTGTCCTGTTCTAAATTGCTAGTCTCGAAACCAAAGAATGACATAGAAAGCAGTCAGCGGTATTTTTTTTTTCCTCTTCCACCTTCGAGGAGGATAAGTAAGTAGTCGAGATCACGAAATACAAGTTAAGCGGCAACACAAACAACACCACATACGTCTCGTTACTTCGTTACTCTATTCGGAATACTTCCTCACCTCTTCTAGCAAGTCTAGCAGGGTGCTGGCACTCCACGCCTGTGTATTACACGAGTCCTTACAGTACGCGCCGTCTTTGTTCGTCAGCTCCGGAAGGCCAGCCCAGCCATCACGTTGGATGTGATGCCGTGGCTCGAGCAATGCCCGATGGAGGTAGTGGAGCGTTTGTATACGATCCTAGACAACATCAGCCTCGGTGATCGAATACGCGTTTGTCAGGATACGTACACCTTTGCCTACCCTTACACGCGTGCCGAAGTAGAGATGGGCCCTCAGGAAATACCCAAGCGGCCATCCCCATTCCGGACCCTGATAAGGTCATGAGCGCAACGCGCTATCCAGTAAAGACCCACGCACGTTGTGGTAATTGCGTCCTTTGGCAACAGCCTTGTCCGTTGAATCATTCGAGTTGTCGTAATATGGCCGGTACTGCATGTCGCTTGGATCAAGCGTCTTCATCCCCATTGGACCTCGCAGGATCTTGTCGGCAAGCTGGAGGGCCTGCAGGGCATGAACCTTGTCAAATAGCTCAGGGGCGACGGTCATTGCAATCGGGAAGTTGGGTCTAAATTGATAGTCGGACCATTCGCGGCCTCGTCCGGAGCCGTAGACGTCCTTGTAGATTCCTCGACGGTTGACAAGCTTCGTGTCAACGGCGTATTGCGAGTCCTCCGTAGGATCTGTGGCAAGCATTAGCAATCCCGACGCCGTTAAGTCGTCCAACTCATTACCCAAAGGTACGTAAAAGTAGGGTTCAAATGACTTCTGGATGAGGTCGTTCCACTCCCCATACGTGATTAGTTTCTCCTTGCCATCGACTGTTCCGACCGGGTCAGCGAAACATCCGAGTATCGTCAGTGGTACTTACTCGAAGCAACGACCCCTTCAAAAGGAAACTTCCCTTCACCGACTAGTTCATCCAGCCATCTCAGCGTACTCTTGACTAATCCTACGATCTCGATCGGAGCACCATCTCTGGGTGTTCCGGGAACCCCCTTAGTCCCAGCTTTCACGCTCTCCCCCATTTTATCCATCCACGTCCCGCAATTATGTTCGTTTCCTCCGTGGATGAATCCCGTCTGCCAATCAACATAGATCTTAATGTCAAACCCTGCATTTGTCATTTGTGCGTCCAGGTTTGGACCTGCGTTGTATTCGCGGAAGCAGATTCCCGATGCATGTCGCTGGAGGATCTCTTGGATGATTTCAGCCATCGTGCTTGTATATGCGTATGCGCGAGGGTCGTCCCAAGCCACCCAACTGTCGTCTGCCGGGAAACGCCGACGAACAGTCTCGGAAAGAATAGATATGCCATTCGGAGCCATATGCACGTAGTCTTGGATATTCTGTAACATCCACCACGGCGAGTCACGCGAATTGTACCTGCTCGAATATTACCGTCCATCGAAAACAATATTAATGCAATTACAACCTACCGAGGATTTCTCAAGGAATCCAATAAATTCGGAATGAGTCCGTGTTTTAGTGTCGAAGAAAACGCGAGAATGTGTTGCCTCGCTCCTTCATAGTTTCCAGTAGTCAAAAAAAGTCCTCGTAATGAAATGAATACATCTCTTCCCCAACACCTGGCCCATTCAGTGCTGAAATGAGGCAAGCCAGCAGCAAGTGAGGGTGTGGATTTTCCGGGATCCAGCGAGGCCGACCGGACCATTCCATGCATCTGTACCGCACATAGGGCAAGGTCTTGAGTGAATTCGTGACCGGTAGTCACAAATTCAGAGAATTGCTCCAGGGCGGCGGCTCGAGCGGCCTTGTAGGCCGTGTATATAGTGATAGCAAAGAATTTAGGCCGCAGGTGAGGTGCGATATTATTTTTAATCCTTTCAAATCTCTCTCGGAACCATTCAGCAGGAGCGCGCAGCTTTGGGAATTTGTCTATTTGACTGTTCTCTCCCGTTAATACTGATACATTGATCATGCATGGTGTAAACTCACCAGAGTAACCTCTCGACCGTGTAATCTAGACCCCATGACCCTTTCCTCAAGTTTTCGCACAGCGGATGGCCCAGATCATTTGTAGTCATGACCGCTCGCAACGGTCCCATCCAGCCCTCCAACCCGCAGTACGTCAACTGTCCCAGATCAGGAATGTTATACACGCCGAACTTCCTGTGAGTTGCGTCCCGCTCTTCCGCATCTGCACGGTAGAGAACAACATTGAGGTCCACCAGATCGAGAGATGAGAAAGCAACCACGGCGATTTCGGTGTCGGCACAAAATGTGTCGAGGGTGGGATCCGTCTGTTCAGCTTCAACTTCGAAAACCATTATACTGCCCGGAGGGAAGAAGTCAGGAACGACGATGGAACAAAGCGATTGTGGACTGCTTGATTTCTGAATGGCTGGAACTTCGGGCAAGTCAATCAGCCTACAAGGCAAGCCCTTTATCGTCTGCATGTCTCGAGGGGTTTCGTATGATAGAAAATCAACGGCGAAGCCACAAATAAACTTCCCCCGTGTTCGATTTAGTTCGATGGGGTTTACTATCGTAAGCTATTGTCACCTCAGGTGTGCGACAGTGAAATAGGATGACTCACCCTGACCACGTTGTCGGGAACCCTTGGTAAACGCCGTATGAGCAACGAGCAGGTATCCTTTTTGTGTCCTCGGGTGCACTCTGTGGATGCTAATATACTGTGGAGCACGGATTTTCAGTACAATAAATCGGCAAGAAAGAACCAATCAAAGCACTTGCATCGCCATCCTGAAATACATGAGCTTCTTCGTATCCTCCGAGAAGCATCTCTCTCCTCAGCCCGTTCAACACCCTTTTTGCTCTTCCGATTCCAGACCGCTCACCAAGATCCGTAATTTCGTAGAGTCTGTTTTCCTGAACCAGATTCAGAAGCTTCGGGTATAGATCATCGAATCCCTTGACGGAAGCCACAGCGCAATGTCCAAACGTGACTAATCCAGCCACACAGAGTGCGTGCTCAGCACTAAACTTGTCCAAATATGACTCGTTGTCGTGGGTTAGGTCGTACATGATTGCGTGTGGAACGGAACCTTGGAGAGTGGTCACGATACATGGACGGGTGGGTCCTGTACCAAATGGCGGAGCGAGGTCTTGTATACTTGTTAAGCAAGCCTCGTCCATCGATCCTGGGAAACGAGTGCCACTGATCAAGCCAATTGATGCTAGATTAGGGGCGAGGACATACCGATCGGCTTCCCCAACCCATATCGATACATGATCCTCGATAACTCCTTTGGGTCCCATGCGTTCCCGGCTTCTCTGACCAAGCTATTAACTCCCAACTTTCTGACAAACAGCAAATCCATCTCTTCGCTCCCAGTAAAAAGCTCCGCGCAAACATATAAGTTTGGGTTCACCTTCCGCGCGATGTCGAGCATGGCAGTCCCGACATGCAGAGGTGTCGAATGGCAATTATCGATACGGAATCCGTCAAAAGCTTTTGCGAGAGAAGCAACATAATCAGACATGAATATCCATAGCCATGGGTTGTCCGAAGGGGCAGAACCATAGCGAAGTTTTACGCAATCGCCCCAGGAAATGACCTCACGGCGCAAGTACGCTTTAGAAGGTGGAAGAGCAAAGTTTACCAATGGGTCAGCGTTCCATATCCACCCGTTATTTGCAACACAATGAAGAGCAGGATTAACATCAGACCCAGGCAAACGCGTGAAGTACGGTTCAACCAAGGGCGAACTGGCAAATCACGTCAGCAAATCACTTACTACAAATCAAAATCAACGTATACGCACTCTTTAGAAATTTCTCCCAGTTTAGGTCCATTGGGATCGAGCCGTATGTACTTCAGTCTGTTTTTCATCATGTCAAGCGCTATCCGAGTATCTTCTTCCCACTCAGCGTAGAGTGGTACGTTCAAGACATCAATAACGCGTCTCCAACCCTCCGCCAGCGCCTGATGGTTATCTGTGAGGTGGGGATAGACAGATTTCATAATTCCAGCAGCTACACCACCCTCAACATGTGCGCAATATCGCGAAGACAGTGCACCCAAATCACGGACCAAGGCAGTTGTCCGTACGATATCGGCAATTTCAGTTGCGGACTTGCCATTGATATCTCTCCCATTCCAAGGAACAGTGGAACTAGACGATAACGCATTGATGATGGACGCCATCTCTTCCTGGGCGTCAAGGACATAAAACTGCCATAATTTCTTTGACTTTATATGTTCTTCCAAAACAACCATGAGCGTGTCTATATCTTTCTGAGAATCGATACGCGTGGGCAGTCCGCTGCCTTGAAGAGACCCCGAAAATTCGAGAATTGCTTCATCTAGTTCCAACGCGGGAGTCAGGTGGGGGGTATTCGAAGGGCTATAACCTAAGCTTTCGATGAGAACAACGAAAAAAAAAATTTGCTTAGGACATGGACATGCCTGCTTCAGGATGTTGTACGAGCCACTCGCTATCGCTGGCAGTATGGTTAAGCACCACATCTGTTAAACTCAAAAGACCGTATTCTTCCTTCGCCACTCGCAGCGTGTCTTCCACCACAGAAGCAGCTTCCGATGGCTTAACAGACGTAGCAAAGATACCCAGGTCATAGTTCATCTGGTCTTTGATAGAGTACGGGCTATTGCTACCACCGCGCACTTGGAGTGGAGTCCAATGCAACATTGTATACCCGCGATCACTAGCTTCCTGAAATAATTTTATCCACTGTTCGATAGGACCCATCCATTTAGATACGACCGTTAACATTGCGATCCCATCGAGAGGCAAGCTGACGTATTCCGGTAAGATTCGAAACCCATCGTCTGGAGGCAAGAGCGGTTTGAGGTCGGCGGAGAGAATAGGGGAACGCGCGTGAACACGGAGGATAGGGTCCACATTAAAGTAGCCTTCCCTCCCTTTTATACGTTGTCCAGGCAAATCGCCATCATATTCAACCCAATAGACGAATGCGCCTGCATGAGATATGGGGAGATCGACTTGGATAGGCTTGGAAAAATTAGTGGGTAGCCTGTGCATAGGTAAGTTTCGTATACCCTGTGAAACACACACTCTCACATTCTATCCGCGAACTTATCTCGCTCGAACAAGCCACCATCAAGCGGGAAGTTTGTCCTGAATACACCATTCTTTGATGCAGGTGTTCCCGCATCTAACGAGACGCGCAAGATGTAAGGAACATAGGCAGGTGGGAGTCGGATATACTGTGGAATCACGAGTAAGCAAACACCCGAAGTCGAAGATGCGGTCAACTCGCCGATCGCTCTTTGTTGGGCCCACCATCCGGGTCAAGCCTGAGTTCGTAGACGCGAATTGGATGTTCTCCCTTTGATATTTCGCTCAAGAAGAATCCCTTTCCTTCGTCCGCGGGTGTCTTCGGAATGCTTGGCGCGACATCGGATTCCTTAGGTTGAGGTGGCGATAAGGAAAGATCAAGTCGTTGCGTTGGTGGTTCCTTATCCCGTCGCGCCATGGGTGAACGTGGAAATTGTGACGACTCTGAGATCGATGTGCGAGTGCGTGGTTCCATTTCATTTAGCGTGACACCGTGACGTCAGGTTGACAACTGTACTGTCAGGCTTATATAAGCCTTCCGAACGTGGCAGCCACCAGACTATATACAAGTGGGCATCGCAGGCGTCTCCTAAATTGTTTCACTGAAGATGCCCTAATTTCCGTATCCGTATCGAGCCCCAAAAACCTTCTCATGGTATGCCTTGATTTCTACAACCAAAGGGCCATCAGTTTAGCACACCTGCGAGAATGATGTCGAGGCCATTACGTACGGAGTGCGACTAGCTTCGAGTTGAATCGACACAAGGCCAGGTTTCCCATGATGCACCAAATCCCAGCGAGTGATTTCCCCTGTTCCCCAGGTATACCAATCTCACAGTTCAAACCCTTCATCTCGCCTTCATCATTGAAACCATAGATTGGCCGAATCTTGTCGTGCAGCTCTTTATTTTTGATAAGATCGATGTATGCACTGCGAGCATCTCCGAAACTGTAAACATCATGTGGGTTCATCAACTTCACCAAGAAAGGGAGAAAGACGCACCCAGTAGCCAGAACAATGACATCAGCATCCAGCGTGGAACCATCTTCAAAAAGCAGTCCCGTTGGCGTAAATTTCTTGATCGGCCCATCGCTTTTCAGCTTGATCTTCCCGTCAATGATAAGCTGTGAAGCACCAACATCTGTAGTGTGGCCCGAGTTATTATTAGCCCATGCCTTGTTGTATTAAAGAACTTGCCGAAATAGTATCCTCCCCCCTTGTTGAATGCTAAGAACAGGGCGCCGGTGCCATCTTCTCCCATGGTGAGTTTGAATCCAACTTTATCCAGACCGTCCAAAATAGCTCTGAGGCACGTGTAAATATTCATCAATATGCATAATATAAGCAGAGAAAAAACATACTTGTCAGCCTTAGCGATATCTTTGGTGACACGTTGGTGTAAAAATTTAGTGACATGGGTTGGGTACGAAGCATTCACGCGATCAGCGACTTCAGTTGGGGGTCCACCCTCCCAGAAGAGTCCTAAAATTATCAACAAGAAATTCAAGTTCAAGCGGACAAACTCCACCTAAGAGACGGGGCATCCCTTCTTTGGTTGACATGATATAAGTCGGACCTCTCTGGACCATCGTAACGTCTTTGAGAGCCATTATATATAATATCATCGGCTCCAGGTAGAAATGGATATGACCCACCAACATCATGTTCCACACAATCTGAACAAATATCATGGGCTAGACGACATAAGCTTCATTAATGGACTCGGGCAAGCAAACTACCATACCCGATGTGCAAGAGCCAACTACCGCAACCTTCTTTCCCAAATGATACGTCGGAGACTTGAATTTAGTGGAGTGTAAAATTTGACCCCTGTACTCATCCTATCTGGATTATAAGCCAATCACGTCCGTCAACACGTTCGATACTTACTTTGCCTGGAATGTCCGGGATTTTTGGTATGCCACTGCCTATGCCGAGTGCCAGCACGACGTGATCTACCTTGAAAGTTTGCATTCGTCCACCTTCACAATCAACCTCAACGGACCAACGCTTCCCATTATCCTCAGTGTTCTTCTGGATCGAAAGAACGGTCGAAGAGGTCCACACGTTCAACTCCAAGGTGTGAGCATATGATTCAAGCCAATCAGCTAGTTTCAAAGCCGGAGTATAGACTGGCCAGGAAGGGGGGAACCTTCAATTAATCAGTTGTATACCAGCATCTCCCTGTGACGCATGCACTCACGGCAAGTATGGCATGTGGTCATACCCTAGAACGCAATGAGATACCTATACACGAGAAGCTGGATGAGGCTTACAAACTGGATCATGCAAGCACAGTGCTGCATAGCGTTCCCTCCAATTGTCGCCTATTCTTTTGCTTCGCTCGACAACAACCGCATTGATTCCCAGCATCTTGAGTCGTGCGGCAACATCCAGACCACTGTGCCCTCCACCGACGATAACCACAGTAGGTTCTTCGTCAATAAACTCTCTTTCTCTCTCACGTTTGGCAGCCCATTTACCATGATTCGGCTGAAAGTCCCTGAAAGGTCCGATCCGCTCCGGGAAGCCCTTCAGATCCTCGAGATTGGTGTAAACTACGTGTGCTTTCCACACGCCATCGGGAAGGGGGACGAGCCTAAATACGCCAGATGCATGGCCCACATTAGTGTCAAAATTGAATAAAGCCTGAATCCAGGCAATATCCTCGTAAGGACGTTGAAGTTCTATACAGCCCTGTCGAAGAGAAAAAGTATCCGCTTGTGGATCGAAGGCTACAAGCTGGTCTGCGAGGAACTTGGACACTGCATTCTTGCCCTCGAAGGTACGGAAGTCCCAGGTGAGCGCAAGTGTATCACGCCAAAAGACACCATCAAGAAACAATTCGACGATAGCTGGAACGTCCTTGAGACCAATCGCTTTGGAAAACTTGGTAAACCAGACATTGACTACCGCCTGTACATCAAGGTGCGGGTCAACAGTACCTCCCAGGTTCTGTAGAGTGGGAAAAGTACGGAAAGACGTTGAAGTGGCCATGGAATAAAAGATAAGGTGAAATGCGAGTGGTTCTGGTTGTATGCGAGTGAAATGATCTTTACCCCGCTATGTACTAGTATATGGAAAGCATGACAGGCACACGCACTTTTGCGGTCCGCAGAGTCCGGCGAGTCACGAGTGCCTTTTTCATTTGCGGTCGGTTTTTTAGTACTATGATTGGAACGCGGGACGCCGCTACGTACCGTGACATCGTATTGCTTGTAGCCTCTCGTAGATAAAGAAAGATGCACGACCTGGCGTTGTCGTATCCATCAAAATGATTCACCTTCCTCCAACTTCTTCATGTTGTGCATTTTGCGCGCACTATAGTGACACACTACATTTATTAAAACGTAAGTCCACCCTGTAGTACATACTCACTCCCACCTCGACTTGAGTCAGATCATCTACTCGTAAGGGAGGTGTTCCTTTGTTCCCAGTGATTCATCAGGCTGTTACATTTGCGTCTCGCAAACTTGAAAATCTGATCGCAAGACAACGAATAGGCCCCATGTAGTAAGGCCTCTAAGCCTGGGTGTCGTTGTCACGACCGGAACGAGAGGGGAGAGGGGCATCCATTACTCTATCTTGAACACTTCTGGTTAATATAAAGTCCGCTGTAAGGAGAGGCAGGATATTTAGACAGTACAACTTTGACAATAACGTTCAACACTGTCCGCCGATCAGTCCATTTTGCGCCGACCAGTGCTCCTTAGCGAAAGCCCGCCCACGCAAAACATCCCACCGCACCACTGGACGCAGAAAGCAACGACATGCCCCAGCAACCAGATGAACAAATCACAAACGCGGAAGAAACGTAAGGAATACAAAAATGATGCTGAAAGGGAGTATGTAAGCAATGATATTGTACGATAAGCGAGTCGACAAGTCCTCGTGCGGACGATGAAGGCTTGGGGTAGGAATGGGCGAATAGGATAAGGGTAAACAGTCCAAACACGTCGATTCCATCGTATATGTCTGGGAATATCTGGATGCACAACGATTTCCTAGATCGGGGTTGAGCATGGTCATGAAACTAGTCAAGTTGATGCAGGGTATTCCAAATCACAGGTGGGAGCAGAAATGTGAGTCCTGTCCGCATGTCATGTGAACACGTTTGCGACCGCCAATATTACGTTAAGCCATATACTTCAAGAGTTCACCGTCGTCGCTGTTGTTGGTAAACAGCAAGTGGTACATCTTCTTCCTCGCCCTTCGACGTAGGCGTGCCTCCAATGCTTGTTCTTGGTCTCCCATTCAGCGACGGCGCAACCGCATGAGCGCTGACAGCTTTCCTCGTTTTCCCATCTGCAGGCAGAGGCGGACCAGGAACGACTGTAGCAGACAGTGAACGCGTCGGTCCTCTTGCAGGTTGTGGTCTACCAGGCGTAGGTGACGAGGAAGAGTATCTATTATGGCTTTGAGAAGGCGGTGATCGAGAACGTTGTGGGACACCTTGTAGAGGAGAGTCTACCTGAACAAGTTCGTTTGCAGGTGGAACAGAAGACAGTGACGACCTATTACGAGGAACTGTCGTAGACGAGGATGAGTTCGGTGCAGGCGACATGGCAAGATGTGGGTCCATGTTTCCTGGATACATGTATGCGGCGGGCTCAGGTTCAACGATTTGTTGCGAATGGTTGATGGGTGGACTTGACTGTCGGTGTATGCGGGGAGCAGTAACACCACCGGGCGGTGGCGAAGACGACCCATAGCCATACGTCGGTCCATGGTATTCCTGCTCCATAACACGATGCTGCATTTCATACTGAGGACCTTTGACAAGCATCTCCCCGGCACGTCGGCTGCCCTGTTGCGCGGAATTCACTTTCGTCAGGGTACCTCTCCGGGATCGCTCTTTCTGCTGCTGTTGCTGAAGTTGAAGCTCCCTCTCCTTCTCCCTTTCATTCTGTTCCCGTTGCCGGTCTTGCCTCTCATGCTCCAAGCTTTCATCCTCGGCCCTTTGTCGCTCCTCTGCCTCTTGCTCCTCTGCCTCCTCCTGTTCAGGGACTTGTTGCACTGGAACGGCACCCGTGGCTCCTTCGGCAGATGGTGCCGCCGGGGTCGGATTCTGGGTTTTATTGATGACACCGAGATACCAAAACATCAGATTGCTGATTAACACCTGTTCATAGAGAGGCCGTCTCGGATTCGCCAGTTTGATGTGACTCAGACGATAGATCGCACGTTCGACGTGGATCGGGTACCGGGCATATGGACCCTCAAAGCCAGGCTGCGGAGAAGGAGAGGTAGGCAAACCCTTCGACGACTTGGATGCCCCAAGAAGAGCAGCGGCAGTTTCGCGTCCAGAGTTCGTGAACCCGCTTGTTTGGGAAGCAGGGTCGTCCTGCTTCTTCTTACCGCCGAACAAAGAACCAAAGAAACCACTCTCCTTTTCCTTCTCTGCACGCTGAGCCTCCTTTTCACGTTCACGTTCTAGTTTTGAAAGCTTCTTCCCGTTTTTATCGCCGCTGCCCCATTTACTAAAGATTCCTCTCTTGTCCTTTTCCTTCTTTTGCACAATGATGGCCGGTTTTTCCAAAGAGACAGGAGTATCGGCTATTGTCGAGGTCACCGCAGTCTCTTCGGTTGTTGACACGAGAGTGGTGGTATCTGGGGAGGGAGTGCGTGGAGTCTCATCTATTGACGTAGAAATGGCAAGTCGTTGGGGTTGAGGATGCTGCAACTCTGGTTCTGGCGTAGGATAGACAAACGGCGGTTCGGATACGGCATCCGCGAAAGACGCCATCGGGTCCTCCGTTGGAAGGGTCAAAGATAACAGAGGGGGTTCAGGGGGGGCGACGAGCGATTGCAAAGAGCGCACGATGTTATCCTCGGGATCTTCCCTCGTATATGCATCATATATCGATGTTTCTTCGGAGTAAGAATCGGACCGATGGGGACGCTCATCACTAGTGGCGCTCTCATTCGAGAAAGTCCGAGGGCGCCTAAATTGCTCAGGGCCATCACCCTGCTCACTCGCGTGATCGTTTGAGGACAAGTCACTGGATGTGCGCGTTTCTGTAACCTTAGCGGTAGGCCTACGCCGGCGAGCTGAGAAACCACGACCCTCGACGTCACCAAGCACAGATGCCTTGCGAATTTTGGTACGCGCAGCACGGCGGAGAATTAGACCAGGTGGAGGTACGATGATGGGTGCATCAGCTTCGTCCGGCATTGGGGGGATGTCGTCCATCTGATCAATGACTGCATGTGACGCTTTAAGCCAAACATGGTCGCAAGCGTGATACCACGATGTCTCACTGACCTGAGGGAGACACGTTGAGACTGAGACTCCGTCTGAGGACCGTCCTGAATTTTGAGGGATCACCGTCTTTGGTGGCCTCTTCAGCGAGTTCCTCGAGGCGCTGCAGATCATTTATGGTGAGTTGGGGACCAGCATGGGCCAAGACGGTGCGATTGCGCCGGATTGGAACGATGGTTTCTTCTTCGACGTCATCATTCTCAGAAGGCTTGTATTGCCTGCTCAGCATTGAGCGTTTGCGCTCGAGACCAGGGGACTCAGAGGAAGCAGCCAATGATCTCCCCAGGGCATTTGGACTGTCTGGAGGGGGTGTACGAGCGTGTTCCTTGAGGAACGCACGGAATTCAGCGGGGGCAATTTCGGGGTGGAGACGAGCAGGGACCCAGAAGAGATGGGATGGATCATCGGAGGAGACGACACGTTCTTCGGAACTTGAGCTGTCTTCATGGGAGCCACTGCTTGAGTCGCCATCGTTGACCTGATGTGTGGCGGCGGTCGCAGCGGACCAGTAGGTCGAGGTGGGCGAGGGCGGGGACGAGGGGTTTGGGAGATCAGGATCAAGGATGAGAGCACCTGGACCACCCTGCGTCGAGGACCTTCGTCTGATGTCGCGCAGTGCCTCTACTTCACGCTGGATCTCGAGCTGAGAAGGCTGCATAGGGTGGCGACGAAGAAGGGAAACGGGTGACAAGGACGGAGAAGGGTTGTCGTCCCCGGTGTGGTCGTCGGGGTCGGTGCCGGCGTCGTCGTGGTGGTTAGGGAGCGAGGCTGAGGGTGGTCGGTTGCGCTGGCTAGTAGAGACCTTAGTCAAACTAATTTTCACAGCACCTTTGCCTTTTTTTTTCCGCTTTCGCAAGGTCAGATCGACTAAGTACTACTATAGAACACCCTCCACACCGTCCAGATATGTCCGTCTGCCTCAATTGGCATCATTGGAGTAGGCACATCATGCAGCAGCACGCCCTTGCCTGAGAAAAAGCCACGGTGCGGACAGCTCGTGGCGAACTGGCTGAACCATGTCCTGATCAGCGACCATCAGGTGCAGGAGCACTTGTGCTGTTCAGTGCGGCCGCTTCACGACGAAGTTCTTGAATGACAGCCTTGCAGTGGTCACCATGTGAATGACTGCGAAAGCGGTCGCAAAAGCTCTGTAAGCGTACCGCAAGCGCTTCTGGGTTGACCCCACTTTCGATCATGCCCACACACGTAGCAAGCGTCTCCTTGTCAAGTTGCGTGTTCAGCAGCTGCGAGATGTCGAAGAGGGCTGGCATCGTGAGTCCCCTTCCGGGCTAAGCACGGTCTGAACGTACTGTCAAGAGTTTGCTGAGCAGCAGTGATACGATCAGAATCCTTTGATGACATCTTCTGTAGATGAGCCCAGGTTGCAGTGCCGAAATGCCCAATATTAGGTATGAAACTCGAAGTGCTCCAGCTTAGAAGTAAGCTCCCTTGCATTTGTTGCCAGATAAGGAAGCATCCACCCATTCCTGCTAGACTGATCTGGATTTTGATTCGAATTCAGAGTACCTACCACACTGTCAATCTATAGATCCTGAACTTATGGTTTTATCTGATCTATCATCTGATACAGGTACCACCGCGACATGGAACAGATTTCAGTCATCACCAGTACATACTCTCGTTGGTCAGGCCACTCGCTTTGTGCAAGTGCTTGCTCTGGTCGCCACGACGTGACAAGCCTCTTTCTCCATCCAGCGTATTTTTACATGCGTCCCAGCAAGTTCCTTTACCCACCAGCCATGCGCACCGCACATTCCTCGGAGCGTTGCAATCGTTTTATGACGTAATATCAAGACCACACAGGTGACCGAGGCCAAGGCACTGTATCATGTGGATGTGGAATGAATTACCACCTTAACGGACCTATTTCTTTTCAAAATACCGCCGGACGGACACAAAACCTGTTGTCCGCAAGATCTTTTCCTCGTTCTGTGTACTTATTGGCGACCCGCGGTAAACAATTTCTGATCATTACTTAGAATCTGTAGATAATCAGGGGATCTGGGACACCACTTATTATTTCTAGTGTCTTCTATTTTTATGATGCGGGCTCAAGAACCGCCAAGCGCTTGATTGTAACACGAATTTCGGGTCCGAGAGTCATCTGCTCGAGGCTCAATAAATCCCGGCTGTTTACATTCTATTGATCTCCTTTTGTATGTCGACTATGTAGTACACTCACAGACGTCCGCATGTTGGACCCCACAAGGGAAATGGGCCAAGCGAGTGGCAGGAAATAGTACACACTGCTCAAACTGCTGCGTCGTCTAATGTGAATAATGCCTTGTTGATATGTACACAGCGGCAGTAACACAGCGATAACCTTAAACAGTCCAGTCATCGACTACACGACTCGTGCATACAGAGACAAGGGGAAAGGTACTAGCTGCAATCAAATTGACTGTACAAAAAAAGGTTTAAACAGGCGCCTTCACAACGCCTGCCCACCGACCGCAGTGTCTTGATGCTTAGCATGTAGAGAAAAGGAAGATCCTACGGATGATTTGCACCAAGTAAAATAATGAATTCATTCAAAGTAAGACTTGCGATCATATGCACAAGGTAAGTGACGGGACTGCAATTATTCATTCGATGTTCAATATTTGATTGGGCAGTGATTAGACACTGAGCCACTGGATCAAGTGGAGTGAATCCAGCCTTCTGATCTTCCATAGACATATTCTCTGCGACTGGGGAATCTCCGGACTTACGAGAATGATAGGCAGAAGACAGATCACTAGTCGAATGAATGATTCTTTGGCGATGTAGGTGAGAGTACGTAGGTCTGGACAGTTGCACAATCTCAGTTGTCCGTCCTGTTCAGGTCAATGGACTCACAAAATACAGTCAAGACTGACTCCAAGGAATAAGTAACTTCTACCTATACCATGGACTCGAATGCAGTGTGGTTTCCTACTACGTAAGATTCCGAGCCACACTATGAACAAGTTCTTGGAGGATCTAACAATGATGATGGCACTGATTATTGATAAATTGGGCGGTAAAGCGCGCTGCTTGGCCGAGTGATGAGATTCGCAAGGAAACGACTATGCATAACATGGAGCGGTCCAAATGACCGTGCCATACCGGACGTTTTTCCACAGTCATTGTCAAGGCTGGGTCTCGTGGCGTTCATCTGACGGACGACATAAACAGACCCAGAGTCTGACTCGGGTAGTTGTTGTGGTATAAATTGAGAAAGGGAGTGGACCAGACATCATGCGAGCCTGGACTCCTCGCGTTTTCTCACGAACAACGACCCGTGGAATCGCGAGATCGAGCTGTCGTCGCTCCTGATTCGTGGTCTTGCCGGGGTCGCTCTGCTGATAGTTGGTGAAAAGATCTAGTCGAGACACGCGCTATGCATCAGAGTGACCAGAACCCATAGAAGGCTGCAATCTGTCAGAACAGGAAGATTGAAGAGAGGAAATAGTACCAGGTGAAGGCTAGGCGCCCAATGGAATGGAAAGAGTCGTTGATCACGCCTCTTTATAGAGAAGAGTGTGAGTGTGATGTTAGATAACGAAGTCGATACACTACTATATATTGACCAAGATGCGCCTGGTATGTTGAACAGGAAACAAGAAGATTGCATTCCAGCTGGATTCTGCGCAAGTGTTGACTGGTCCATTAACTTGGGTATTCTGAGTAATGTAATACCAACATAGCTCACCGATACGTTAGTCGCAACTCCCATCGGGTGGACCATCTTTCCACCTTTGATCCGTTTTCGTGCAATCAAAATTTTCCTTCCCCAATCTCTCGTTCACTTCATTGTGCCTTTCGCACAACCACCAGCTCAATGCCGCGCGACCACTGACATCTGGTGGATGGTGCTTTATCTCCTCTCCTAGATGCGTGGCGCAGTGGGAACAAGGGTATAGAACCGGTAAAGAATGTAACAAGTTCAGCATGTTGGCGCGTTGGAAAGGAGTGGGTCGCTCGGGGTAATAAGCCGCCGTCGTGTGCAAGAACGACCATGTCGCGTTCCCCAGTTGCTCGACGTCCGGAGGACAGTTTTCTGGACGCGGGTCAGGATCTGAATCGTTCTTGAGACCAGCTCCGGACGCGAGAGCGGCCATCATGCTTGCTGTCGTTTTCTTTCCCGAGTCTGATTGTGAGGACGTTTGTCTTGGCTTCCAGTTCCGCCATGCGGTACATATTTTGCAGGGTTTCCCGTCTGGACCAATGACCATGCCCGGGGGCAACTGTGGCTTTGTGGGAGTAGTCTGAGTCGATCCAGAGTCACTCATCGGAGTCGAGTGTTAGGTCAAGCGCGGACGTGCCACGTGATCGTTTCATGTCTGATGTCTGAATCCGACTTCGTCCTCCGTTGGGTTGCTGGAAGTTCACAATGTCCGAACAGCCGGTGTATACTTCACTTAGCGTCCCGACGGTCATCACACACCCTTCTGCGAGATGTCTGCAATGGTCGGATGACGGTCAGCTTTATCTGGTCACGAAATCGGCCGTTCACATCCTGGTGAGCAAGTCCGGCAAGCTACATATCCAGTCGTGTCAAGTGCATACAGACACCAGACCACGGAATCAACTTTAGCACACCTGCAGATATAAAATCTCCCGTAAATGACGATCGGAGTGACAGGACGCTGGGTTGGTATCGAACGATGATTGAAACAACGCGAACGCAAAGTCACTCATGGCCCACTATAAACCAAGGTAGTGCGTTCCATTGGCCCTCATTGTGCCACTCATTCTCTTCCAGATTGGGCTTTCCTAAGTCTCGGGTCCCTTGACGTCTCAGTCCGCAATGTGACATGCTCCCCAAGCGGATTAACGTCGCGCGGAAGGTATTGACTCATTTTTGTAGCCATTTCATCTTCTTCATGTTCAAAAGGTGTGTCATAGCGATCTTGAACTCTAATATGGAGGTCACCTTATGGGCCGCCGGAAAAAATCATTTGAAAGGCGAATGGTCAAACGTAGGTTCATTTCATCTATGTGAGGATGCACATTTTATCTTCTCTAGATTCAAGACGTGACTACGTACCTTTTGGACGGTCCACGTCTTGAACAGGATGACAATGAGACATCATGGATGCTCGGGAATCAGGTCATGAGCGAGTCGAGATCCCCCAATCCATGTGATTTTTCTGACCGTTAGTTTTCTTCAGGCATTGCATGGTCTGGCCAGCCATGCTGGGGAATTACTCCTGCTCCGTTGGTGGACGCGTCAATTCTGGCTTTAGGAACCCGAGCAGGCTCGGTAAAATTTTTTAGGTGCGCATATACTCAATTGTTTTACCGCGCCTAAAATCGCCCAGGTTCGGGCGCGTTGATAATTCAGATGGAGCGGTCTCCGTCGTCGGAGAAGTGAAGCTTTGCAACAATTGGATAATCAACCTATCCTGGTCGCCTTGGCATGTTCAAGACGATGGTCAATGTATGTGTTTCTCTCCCACGGAATTTCGTTGACCTTGATTCTCTGCAGCCAGGTGTTTACTTGCGTGTGCGACAGGAGACGGAGGTGTTCTCCTCATCAATATTTCTCAGAAGCTTCAGTTACTAGGGGACGACGGCTTTCTCACTACTTATGAATTAGACGGTAGTTTCGAACGGGCAGCTGATGTTGTCTGTTCTCCCGACAAATGCGCTGTCACCGCTCTCGAATGGGTCGCAATTCCCCGAAGAACCGTAAGAATTTTGTTCAACGGCGAGATAATAATAATCATTGATGTTCTCTTAGCCGATTCTTGTGTATTCCAAACCTGGAATAATTCATCTCTGGTCATGGGTCTCGTCACCTGCTCAGTGGCATGGTGGCCGTGCGCTTACCATCCAGACGCAAAAATTATCCATGGGGTCTTCCGCGTTTTCCTTTGTCTCGGGATTTTCCTACGTGACGGAAAGGGACGTGCTTCTAGTGGCGCTTTTAGATGGATCCCTTCACGCTATTCATAATGTATCAACCGAGCCATCCTGGGAGCCCACGTCCTCGGATGACCCCCTCACATCAAAAGCACTTTCACAGGCATCTCGTGTATTTTTTGCACAGACAAGCTCTGCAAATATCGAGTACATGGATGTGAACCGAATCAGTGGGTTGGTTTGTTATGATTCACATTCCACTTTGACTTGGATCTATGAGTGTGTACCCCGCTGTCTCCCATGTTAGGCTGTGAATTAATTTTAAACCAAAGGTCATTGAGACCGTCTGATTTCAGCTACAAACATGAAGCAAGGCACGAATGTACACTCGTCACTGCACCATTCTGGCCGCTCGATCCCGACACCATTTTGAAGGCGGCGCAGGAAACACTGGTTCGGTTTAATTGCGGTAATTACATCGCCAAAATCCCTTCTGAAGTTACGTTGACTCCAATGACATATGCAGCAACCCGAAGCACGCCACTCCACCATCTTCGGCCCCTCCTACTGCATTTGTGTAATTCAGGACACTTCACCGAAATATGTCCTCGGCTGTTGGAAGTATTGGATCAAAGTCCGCAGGACGGATCGCCTGCTGTATCCGTACCATCGCTGTCCGTGGGCGTAGGAGTGGAGTTGCAGCGCCAAGTTAGAGAGAGTTTGGCTACCCATCTCTTTGGGTGGAACGATCTTTTTTTCCTACGAATGAAGTTATCTGTGGCTGATTTGTGTTGGGTATGTGGCACTTCAAGCACCACCGATCACTCACCTGATCGTGTGGCCACAGAGACTGTGCAAAGACGAGCAAACCCGTCTGAATTGCGGACAAGTTGCCCACCGTCAGCTGACCAACATATCGCACCAGGTACTCCGCATTTTAATTCGCCACTTTACCGCCGTTGTCACAGCACTCGGACGTAGGTCACCATCTCCTATGTTGTGAAGCCGAGTAGTTCATTTGATGATATGTTGGCGTAGCGTCAGATGTTCCGTTCGTGCTGCGAGTGGTAGTACAATCACGGCTCGCGGGATCTCCAGCGGATCTATCTCGCGAGGCTGAGGCATTGTCGACCAAGGTGAACGCCGCGATTGTGATCGATCCTTCGATAGCTGGTTTGCACGAATTGTGTCCAGCCTGCCACACTGAAGTTCCCCTGGAGGATATAACACGCGCGACGTGTCCCAGTGGCCATTCTTGGGGTGAGTGAAATTCGACCACCTCATGGACAAAAAGACTTCTTCAACGCGTTCACAGCTCGTTGTTCAGTGACTTCTTTCATTTTATCAACTTCGATGGTCAGGACCTGCATAGGTTGTAGCCGTAAAGCGCTTCTTCCTGTGTCACAGAGTTCAGCCGTGGACGAAAGTTGGCTCCCGGCTGCTGCCCGCAGCTGGGTCGTGAAGGAACTACTGGAGGCCGTCCAACGATGCTTGTTTTGCGGCAACAGCTTCGTGGGTATTGTGTAACCGGAGGTGGAGCTCTCCTTGGGGCTCTAAGGGGGCGATACTCCTTTTCTCCGCACGAAATGAAAGAGATATTGCATCGATCCACGTTTTTTTTCGCAACCACGATAATTTATGGTCCAGTACATGCCTGTAATCGATTAAAATCGTACGATATAGTACCAGGCAGCGTCATCTGCGGCAGTGGGAGACCTATCGCTGTTGGGAGGGCTTTGAGGAAACGTCATCCCGCAGCTTTGCTCTCAGCCTTTGGAGTGCCTTGCCCAGCTGGTTCTCCCCCTTTCCATCGGGCCCTATGCCCCAGAATGCATCCTTGTCAGAGTCCTGGACGCGGCCGCCATGCCAGTGAGTGAGTGACGCCATGGAGAGGCTGAGGGTCAGGGGAATTCGATCGCTCACCTCGACCAGTTCAGCGTCCCCTGTGGAAAGAAGGTCGTGCTTCAGGTTCTCATTCTGGGTGAACTTGTGCCAGAGCACCAGGTCCATCTATCGCATGCATCAGCCACCAGACCGGGAAAAGAAGCAGGATACACATACCATGTCGATTCTGACGCGAAGCCAGTCGGAACGGACCTCGGGATTGAATCTGTGGGTCTCGTCAAATACGACGCGCGGGCGAGGAGAGCAGGTGCGGATGTGCTCTGCTAGCTCAGGGCGGCGATCGAGGAACTGTCGAGGGTTGGAACGGAAGTCAGCCTTAGGATCGTCATGTGCGTCATCATCGACATCGCCCATTGCGCCCGCCCTGAGAGCTTACGACAGCCCTTGGACCTCTTCGCGGGACAGAGGCTCACCTTGAGTGACTGGAAGAGGTGCTCGCTCGTAGGGTAGCGCTTCCCTCGGTACTCGACCGGGTCAGGCGAAAAGTTGGTGAATCCATAGTACGGGTCGTGTGCGTGGTAGAACAGGATGCGCTTGGGAGGCTCAGCAGGAACGACTTTCGCGGGACGATCCCGCTTCGAGGGCGAGGTGGCAGAGTGCGGACGCGGTGGGGGCACCGGCGACGGTGGTGGCGGAGTCGTCGTCGCGCTGCCGCCGCTTCCCCTGCCAACGACCTCGAGCGCGGTCTGGACGACCCTGATCCGCCCAGCCCCGGCCTCGTCATCGGACACACAGCCCCGCTGATCGTCGCCCGCTCCGAGCCCGAGCTTACCCAGCGACTTCTTCACGGCGTCGATCTCGCGCCGCGTCAGCGGTTCGTCCGACGTTACCCGCAGCCTCTGAACGATGTCGATCGCGTACGTCTGACCCGATGGACTCTGATCAGAGGCTCGGTGTCGCTGGCCTCCGTCCGGAAGTCGTTTCTGTAGCGTGGGGGGCATTCTTTGGCGATGGTACTATCGTGTCGTGCACGGCGGCGGCGCAGGGGCGTTGAACTCTTTATAGGTCTCATGACTCGGACAGCGCGATGGTCGTCGTCGTGGACGACACTCGCACTGCCAGCTCAACCGTCCTCGCGACATACACGTGGGGAGGGTATACATAGCACCGCCAGCAAACCAGCCACACCACCACATCGACTATGCCCGCATCCCATCTTTGCCAGGTGAGTCCAATGAATGAATCAGACTTCGCACGCCCTTCTCCGCCTCATATCCCCCGGAATAGGTTTGTGGCATCAAACCAAAGTATGTCGACGCTGCAGGCGTTACCCATTCGTATTGCGGCAAGACATGCGCCCGCACCGCCGTGAAAAGTCCAAATACCAACGCCTGTATCATTAATGCGTGCAAGAAATCAGAAGACCCCTCGTTTCGTGGATTTTGTTCGTCTGATCATGCAAAGTATGTGCCTCGTTTCATATGTTGCAGCTGCGAAAGCCTATGAATTCTAGGTTGGCCGTTAGTTCCGGTATCGTTCCAGGTTGTGTTCGATGCCACACCTTTCCTCAATGTAATGGACAAACGTGCAACGGTTGCGCCAAAATGCCGCCGGATGAACTCCGATTGTGGAATATCAAACGTGCGGGCACTGTCTGGAGAGAATGTTGGTCTAATGTTCTCTCGATCGGGCTCTATGATATTCATCGTTTTTGATCAGTCGAACGTGAGTGGATGAACAGATGGAAAACCGGAACACCAGCGACGATCGACAAGTTGTTCGAGATATCCTACACATCTGATATCTTGGCCAGCAAGGAAATGTTCCGGTGAGCGTCAAGTAATATTAACTCTAGTCCCTGCTCGCTGAAAGTCGGCCTGTAGACAGAGTCTAGAATCCAACGGAGGCCTTCGGTTATTACGCACGTTCCATGCCTCTCAGTGCATTTGCGACATGGGCACTAAGGGCACGGTATTATGCGACTGGCGTTCCTGCGGAATCTGTAATATAGTAGAGTCCGGGTTTGAACGTGTCGCATTCGGAGCACCTGGTAACAAAGGAAGGTCGGTGCGGTGCAGTGCAGTGCAGTGCAACATCATCACCTACCACACCTTCAAACGCTAAACTTTGTCCATACCCTTAGATTCGGTGATGGCCTTTATTCTTCTTCGGATCCTTCCGTGGCAGACCGGTTTGCAACTTCATGCCTGAGTTCACCGTATCGGGTAATGATTGCATGCGATGTTGTGCTGCCGCAAAATCCCAGAAAAAACAATTCGGTTTGTCATATCCCATCTGCAACCTCCGTTTTCTGATGGAATGGACAGATTCTGATGGGTGACAGGGTCGTGGTGCGGGATTCAGGAACCGTTACACCGAGATTCATCGTCATGTATACTAAAGGCAGTTGACGGACCGAGCCTGGGCTGCCGGAGACCGTAACCCTACACGATGCAGTTACAGAGTTAGAGTAGTGCTTCGTCCCAAGATCCGTCATCTATGTATTGGTAAACCTGTGCGCTGGTATTGTCACCAGGCACTTTATAGGGACCATATCGATAACGAGTGACAATTGCCTCGTTGTGCACTGCCAACCAGGTTTCCAGCCAAAGGAGCAAAAGCAGATCAACATCGAGGATGCAATGAGTTTGAACACACCTACACAATATCAAATGGATGGAGCTTCTCTGCCACTATCTGAGAGGAGATAGGCAGATAGGACAATCATATGAGGAGCGGTGAGCTAGCACGATTCGACAGGGACGTTAAACCCCTGTCTGGTCTTATCGTAAGCTAGACACGGATATAAATGGTCCAGATATCAACCGGAGCATGCACACTAATGATGAAATACGGCAATTCATGACATGAATTATCCGGCCACAAACGTGGCGAGCACGAGGCAGATGTCCGACCACACGCTGGGTGCTCTGAACCTTTACTTAACGGAGAAGGTCGTCGTTGTGGTTGTCGTCAATCGCTGTAATTTACGATGGCGCCGGGCCTGTGCGAGGTGCGTTACGATATTCTTGGTTCTATCGCCGTCCTGGATCTTAGAAGGGAGTCCGTTCAGAACTGTCACAAGAGGCCGAAATTCGGCACGCACAGGTTTTGCGGGAAAACGTGCGCCGCACAAGGAGCGGCTAAACCTACACGACCCACGCAGTCTCATCCCCAACCCAAAGGAGGTCCAAGAAGCGGGGGCCAACAGAGAGCAGCACCTATCGCGCCAAAGCGGGTCCAACTGTGTATTGTGAGTCACACAGCATCGTCGACGTCGATCAATCGCGATCCATCGCCACTCATATCTTCGATGTCCGTCGATCTGTAGCACTGTGGACAGAAGCCCAAGTTCAATGGCTTTGATTATTGCGGAAAGTCATGCGCAGCGGTGGCAAGCGCTGCGCAGACGAGGACACCTGGAACGCAAGTGTTACCGACAATGAAACAGAAAGCAACGCGTACACCGAACACACCTCCCAATAACATCCAGGCCCCTGCTCGCGCGACACCCCACAAGGCACCTCGAACGAATGTTCCTGTACCCCAGGGTAACGATCTCGATAATGACTGAATGAGAATTAAGTTGACCGCTCACCGAATGATAGACGATTCCAGTGAAGAAGACCCAGAACCGGATAACGGGGACGATGACGGTGGTGGTGTCTCTACCGATCTAGATGCATACCCATCGGACTCGGAAAGCGAATCAGAGGACGAACCAAGCGTGCCTGCGGTTTCTTTCTCTCAACCGAGCGCAAAGAGTGCATCAAGAGGCAACAAGCCTGGCAGCGGCGTACCCAAAGTACCTGCTGGTATTTGTGCGGTTCCAGGGTGTGGCCAGCCCTCCCACGTTGACAGAAAGGGCGTAAAGACAAAGTACTGTTCGGTAAAGCACAGAGAGTGAGTTGCTTACGACTTGGAGTGAACACGAGTCACTCACGCGGTTCCATAGAGAAGGTATCAAGCTGGGGATAGAGCCGGGTTGCATCATGTGTCAACGATACCCGCAGAGTGCGACGGATTATTTCTGCTCGTCCGCGTGCAGAACTGAGTCCATGACGAAGACTTGATGTCATTTGTATACCAAGTTAGTAGTACTTGATTATGTCAACTTGCTATGGGTCGCCTACGACGTTCTCGCACGCACAAAGCACAGCGCGACATTCACCGAGCCTCTCGTACGAGGGTATCTAAACTCTCCATTTAAACCGTCGAAACATTCTTATTTTTTCTTTCCAGGCCCGCACGAAAGATCTTGATCAGATACAGCTGATCGACCTTGATCCGAAAGTAAGTCCTCCAGGCGCTCCTGCGGCACACCTGCGCAAGCATCAGATCAACAGCCCCCTCCGTGGGTACGGGTGTGCCAGTGGATGGTCGGCGCAGTGTAGTGATTGACCGACGAGCTAATCTCAATCTCTTCTCTACTCTGTCCTCCTCCCACGTTTCAAGAACCGCGCGGCGCTCGAGGCCCAGCCGCTGGATTTCGAGAAGCCAGGTCTCGCCCAACACTATTGCGTCGAGTGCGCAAAGTGCGTCCCTTCCCTCTGTTCCTTTTTGTTGTTCGCCTCTTACCTGGCTACGCCAGGTACTACGAGACGGACGCTGCCTTGCATTCGCACTGGAGAAGTAAAGTACACAAAAGGCGCTGCCGTGCTCTCAAGGAACCCGCGTACACCATCGAGGAGGCGGAGCGAGCTGCTGGGCTAGGAAAAGAGGGGAAACGGCCCTGTTCCACGGCAACCACGTGGAGTTCTACCACTGCCTCGACCGCATCGGCGATCGCTGCGTAGCCATTCCATGTGTTTTGTGGCATGGGGTCATTGTTCGTTCAGTGTCGTACGACTCGTGTATCATTCGCTCGCCATGCTTGGCTTCCATTGTCCACATAAAATATTACATTCCTCAGACGGTGGATGAGCACATGTTGGATTATCAATCGGACACCCTAATTCCGACTTGTTCGCAAGATCAGTTTACTCATTGTAAATTATGAGTAGTCATGCACGCACTACCATACATTAGCTGTTTTCATACAGGTAGAGCCCCCAAATCGACGTGAATAAATTATCGTCTAGCCCCAATAAGAAGAAAAAACTAATAGTACTAACTTACTCAAGAAAAGAGTGTGATGAAATGAATGTTAGCCACCTGAAGGAACAGAGTAGTTCGTCGCCCTATCGCCCTCGGTACGTCTTTCCAGATACGACTCGTCGTCGTCTTCTTCTCGTCCCTCCAACGGCGCCGTTGAGTAAATCCGTACCGTACCATCATGACTTCCCGTGGCGAGCATCATAGGCTCGTCCGTGCCATAATTCCAGCCAAGACATGTCAAGTCCCCGACGCCAGGAGCATTCTGAGGCCGTATGCAGTGTAACAGAGCCGCAGTCTCTCGATCCCAAATATGTATATCTCCCGCTGGATTGAAAAAATAAGCAACCATAGCCGACGAACATGAAAGGATGCCCGCCTTTCCCAGCACAAAGCACAAACTGGTCGTCTTTACCACCAAAGTGACATGGACCCGCAATGTCGACGACGCCCTTGAGAGCGAATGTGTGTTTCAGACTTAGTCGAGACGTATGTGTGTACTCGGCTCGGTCTCTGTCTCGTACGATTTCGAGCTTCCATAATTGAGGAGCAGCCTTGGGAGAGATGACGTGGAGTTAGTGCGTGTTCTCCCCCATCCAGTCCACGAGTCCTCACTTTCTCAGGTGATATTAAGACTGCTGCTGTTTTTCTTGCTATAGCAATGTCCCGGACATCATTTGCAAACGGCGTTTGGCTGTGGGAAACATATTAAAATCGAGTAATGAGCATGCCTAGGTCGCATCACGCACCTTTCCCTTGTTCTATGATGCATATTATATACTGGCATATATCGCATGATTAATCAAGAAAAATTCATCAGTTTGTTACGTACCGATAATGCGCTTCTCGACTCTCGTATGCCGACTGGGTTGGGGCCCGTCAGGCCGTGTTATTGATGGCCCCACACCCACCAATCGGGTGCAGTCGGGTGTCACAGCCACGTTGGTTAACCGGACGTGTCCGAGGTTGTAAGTGTCCATCACTTTTCCGTGGAGATCCTGGAATAGGGCCGATACGTTGTAGAAACGCACCCTCTCGCTAAAACAATAACACGTACCAGTTTTACCACGTCACTGCCTTCGACCGATAGGAATGCTATTTTTCATGATTGTCAGCCTATCGGGCTGATCCTTCGGAAGTAAACGTCCCACCCTCTCCCGTGGGAAGCCATATGATGGACTGAACCATGTTTGGCCGATCTATTGTTTTTCGACACACACCATCCTATCCGACAATTTGTCAGGATCTCTGACAATTGGGAGGTAAACGGCCATACCTCCGACCACACCTTGATCGCGCGTGTGAGCCGAGTGAGCAGTATTCTCCCGTTTGGAGACCTCGTTGAAAAGCTGAGCTCGACAGCATTATCATCGGGAAATGTGCACCATACCAAGCGACTTGACCAATGAACCCTCGAACGTGCACGAGCATGCGGTGAGTGACAATGCTTTCCTGAGTGCCGTCCGTCTAAGCCATGAGGTGATAAGACTCCACATTAAGTAACTCACCCCTGTTACGCGGAATATCACCGAGGTTCTGTCCCAACTGACTGTATTGTCAGACCGCTGAGGACCGCTGACAGGCGTAGCTTACCTTGAAGTCGCCAAGTATCGTCCATTTGGAGAGAACTGGAGATGCCGAACCAGCGCCTGGTGAGCGCCCAGCTCTTGTGACGTATCTAACGCCTTTAATTTATCGATGGCGCTGGTTACCCTCACTCCACGCAATGACATTCCAGGATCCGGGAATCGGCCAGGCGACATCGCTGCAGCCGACGATATAGGAGCGATTGGGGTATCAAATGAAGAGTTTCTTCGCGGTGACATGGGTCGAGCGGTGGCTTGTAGCATGATCACTGACCGGATCGCATTGACGAAACGCTGACGGGCATCAGATTGACGGGTGTCTGTGGTCTCATCCGACCGTCCCTCTGTACTGGAAGCTGGATTCTCGGTGGCGATCGAGCAAACGGATAGGGCTGCATCGGGTTTAGGCACAAATGGAGCAGGTTCCTGGTGGTAAACTCGAGGGGGGGCACGGACACGAGTGCGAGTGCGAGGCTGAGCGGTCTCCACGATAGGAAGTAGCTCCTTGGGCTTTCTGGGCTTGATAATCCAACTTGTGAGGTGCCGCAAGTAACCTCGTGCAACGGCGACGCGCACGCTGCACCAGCGCAGTGATATCCGGCTAGCTCGTGCCACACGAGTGTTTGCCAAGCTGTTCGTCGCTTCCGAAATCACTTCCTCAAGCCACTTTTGTCCCTTGTGTTGGACAAATATCCATCTTTCCGATGCAAACCAGGCGGAGACAGCAGCAAGACCAAACGATGTGACAGCCTATCGTTTGGAATGAGCATCGGTGATGTGCAGCAGCCAAAAAGGGTCTACTCGCCGTCAGAACGGTGATTATTGTCGAGGTTACACGGCCCTGGAGAAAACGACTAAACCTAAGTATGACGATAGAGGAGCGAACCTGCGCACCTGTCCAGATGAATATGTGAAAAGCATAAGCCCAGCGGAGAAGCAGGCTACGGACATCACCAGGAATACAAGCGGAGACCGCTTGATCCAGATGAGAACCCACCATGGAACCCTATGCCCAGGAGAGCGGCTCGATGATGTCAATGAGCCAATGTAATGACGTTCAGAAGCCAGAGAAGAACCTACTACATAGCCTGCTTCCAGGTTAACCCTAGCAGACTGTTTACTGCGGCCGCTATACTGAATACCAGCGATGAAAACCAAAATGCGTTCACGGAATCCGACAACACATTCCCTGTCGAATTGTAGGAGAACTGAAGGGTAGTTGCGGTGACCGCAGAAAAGAATGTCGCCACGGTCGACAGATTCAGTAAATTTGTTGCAGCATGTTGTTGATGGAACCTGATTGTTGGAACGCCTGTATAGCATATCAGTGCACTGCTTTCACATAAAGCTCACGCACTTACCGATCTCGATGAACATGGATAGTGTCCCCGTAATGTTGTCGATGTGATCGCCGATCTCCGTGGTAAGGTCGTGTACATAGCGCTGCACGGCGGGTGAACGAAATTGGTCTGAATAACGAAAAAAAAAAGGTCAGTTTCGACGGAAGGGGACCATGTACAACTGTCAACGCTGACTTTTGTACTCGGCCAGGCATGATGACCAATACTAGATACACTTGTCAAAATTTTACGAGTGAACTCAACGAAACTGAACATACTTTCAAGTCAGCTTCAAAGCCCCGCATGGACTGGTTGACGGCCTCGTCGGTGAACTCTGGGAATTCATTGAGGCAGGTGAGGAATGTCACGACGTCCCTTGCAAAGCTTTCGAATTGCGTCGGAAGTGTGTCAGGTTCCAGATTATCCTCCAGCTGCAGCTTCACGATGGGAGCATGTTGGCCACGCCAAGGGGCCCGTCGTTGACGGTGCATAAAGTTTGGATTGGCGAGGGCCTCACGGGGTTGCCGAGAAATTTTGCGGGGGTACAGGTGGGCAGCATTCTCTCGAAATAGAAAGAGGACCTTTGTTAACCGTTCGCGTAGTTTGAACGCAGAGGAGAGAATGCCAACCGAGCTCCCCAGCTGACGGGCAGCGTTTGCGAAACCGCGGAGCTAAGAGTGGATGAGAGGCGGAAAGAGACAAAGAAGACGCGCCACGCACCTCTTTGTCGAGATTCTCTATCCGTCTGCAAGGAGTTGACTCACCGACGCCGGCATCGCACGCGACAGAGAGACTTACTTTTCGAATCGGAAGAACTGCTCTGCACCCGCGTTCGATAGCTTCTCATCGAGAGAAGTTGCTAAAACAAATATATGAGTACTTTAGAGGCCGTCGACACCGCCGCGACTCACGCAAGTCCTCTTCTTGCACCGGCTGGGAGGTGAATTCTGAATGGATCGATTAACACCGCGAATGGATAGCGGGGAAGAGAACAAACCAACCATTCTCGAAGGGACTGTCATTGTTCAGGTCGGAAAGCATATCAATCAAGCTGAGAATGGTTTGCTTCCGCTTGAGGGGATCACCAGACTCCATCCGAGCGTAAGGACTGTGGACTGTGGACATGTTTGAGTTCCCTTCAGGAAAGCCCCGAGCGTGTGAGCTGCCTAAAGACTTGGGTTGAGTACCTCTAGAACGAGAGTGGGAGTGAAGCATGTTATGGGACTGTACCTCGTAGCATGGAAGTGGGCATGGTATTGGCTTGATAAGGCCGGCAGGGACCGAGCCCGAGAGTGGATGAAGCTATAATATGGGAATCAAGGGAAGTGAATGAAAAAGTCGCTCCGACTTTTGAAATGCAAACAGGACTTCGAGTGTTCTGGCCATGCTCCTCGCGCAGTCACTGGACTAAAACGCGAGATCCATTCCTTCCGCTTTTTTTCTCGTTCGGCACACGCATACCGTTAAGAGAAGCAATCGAAACACTCAGCGAACTGAGCCAGCGCGTAAGTACCTTGAGGCATGGCGAAACGAGCGACCCTGAGAACTAGGTCGCTTTGGAAAGAACACAATCTTGAAAAGTTAATTAAAAATCCATCCCAGTGCAGGTGACTCCACGCCCGTCTGCGGAATACATAAAGCCAGGTGGCCATATACGCTTTCTTGGCAACGTAAGAGTGAAGTGACGGCCTGGGCATGGATCTGACGTGCTGATACAACGTGTTCAGAAGCGCGTGAAATCACGAGAGCGGTTATGATAGACTGCCATCGGCTTCGCAATCAAAGAGCGCGAAAAAAGTGGCGATTCATGGAGATTTGGATGCGGTGTAGGCCGGGATGGACCTTGGAGAAAGAAAAAAAAAGTATATCCAGGATATGTAGACATGGCAGTGCAAGAACTTCCAAGATAACAACCACGACGATGTCCCGTGGCGAAGGAAGGCAAATTAAATGAACGCCCATTGCGGTTCACCGCAACGTGAGTAAACCTAAATCAGCGTCGGATCACTGGCAAATGCGCATCTTGTCGTGGAACATTGTGAGCGATATCTTCGCTTTATTATTCCCTCTCATGGTCTCGTAGAACGGCATTCGCACCCTGCCTCAGTATCATCCGTGCGTGTCTGCTAGTAGTATTATGCACCGCCGTTGTCTCATTTACCCACCAGATGGAACACATTCAAGTCTTTTCATGAAATCCTTCTTCATCTTCAAGCAGATATTATATGTTTCCAAGGCGCGTACCACTATCCCATTTCATGAAGAAAAATAAATAATCGAGCTCTGCTCCAGAAATGAAGTCTTCACGGGGCAGCCTCGACCGAAACATTGCCGTACCAGATCCATTCCATGCCTTTTTTTCCTTCCCCGTCAACAAGGGCGGGTATAGTGGCGTCGCAGTGTACACGGACTCTCGGACTGTCACACCACTTAAAGCAGAAGAGGGTCTTTCAGGGACACTTCAGCCCAAACCACCGCTTACACCGGACGAACGCATATCACATTCATATCCCTTCGCTCATGAAATGGAACTGATGCCGGATGACAAGAATATCTCTCCTTCAGATCTCGTTGCCCTCGATGCGGAAGGCCGAGCCCTGCTCCTCGATTTTGGTCTTTTCGTCCTTATCAACGTGTATTGCCCTAACGAAACATCTGATGCCCGTCTCCCATTCAAGATGAATTATCACTTCATGCTCCAAGAGCGCGTCAATGAGCTCGTCACACAAGGACGGGACGTTATCCTCGTCGGTGACATCAACATCTGCGCTACTCCACTCGACCTCTCTGACGGCCATCTTCCAAGCAACGCGGCAACGTTTCTCGATCACCCCGCGCGAACCTGGTTCCACAACTGGCTTACTCCGAACGGGTACATGACTGATGTGGTACGATCATTTTGGCCTGCCAGGGAGGGAATGTACACATGTAAGACGCGCGTTTTTCCCTCTCGCTCGTCTATCCATCTTCCCTCCTTTTTTCTGACCCGCCCTTTTTTTCTTTCCCACAGGCTGGAAAACCAAGATTTCAGCTCGGGAGACAAATTATGGGGCTCGCGTAGATTACATTCTTGTCACACAGGGCGTGCTCCCCTGGATCAAACATGGTGATATACAACCTACGCTTAAAGGCTCTGACCATTGTCCCATGTTCATCGACCTCCATGACGAGATTACCACCCCGAATGGCGAAAAGCTGTCCCTCCGTCAGGCAATGGCGTTTGACGGGGGCCAGGCCGAACCTCCTCGCCTCGCGGCGCGACGCTGGGATGAGTTCTCCGGCAAGCAGACGTTATTATCCTCATTTTTCACAAAGGGGGCAAAGATGACAGTAGCAGGCGATACGTCGCCCGATTCACGACCGCCGGGATCGCCACCTCCGTACTCATCGCAACAGGAGGCGACGGCTACTATCTTATCCACTAACAATGCACCCCAGTTCCCCGATGCTGTGCCGCCGGACCTACCTCGCGTCCAGGATCCAGACGTTATCGTTTGTCATTCCGATCCCCTTCCATTCCTGATGGAATCCAAGACGAGGACCGGACCTCCTCCCCAATCGCAAGTACGGACACCTACACCACCCTTGCTCTCCGAGGAGTGCCCCGAAACGAAAAAATGCATTGCCCCACCCCTGAAACGCAAAACGACGGATCCGTCAGCAGCAGGCGCGTCGTCGAAATCGGGTAAGAAGCAGCGGAGGGGGGATAAGGCCAAAGCCACATGCAAGGACGTCGGATCTGGACAACGCACGCTCGCCACGTTCTTTCAACCATCCCTCCCGCCGCCGCCCTGCCAGTCCCAGCAACCACGGGCGTCCTCCTCCCAGGGGCCCAAATCCAAAGCTCAGCGACAAGTACTTTTTACTGCAGAGGGGTGCGTATCAGAGCATCCACCGGGCTTTCAATCCTCGGACGGCGATCTTGCCACGGACTGCTATCTCGAAACAGACTATCAACACGCGCTCCACCTCGCCTCTTCGCAGGAAGCGGAACCGTCACCTCTGCTGCTGGCATCGTCGTCATCCTCCTCCATCGGGATCGGATCATCCTCCAATAGTAAAGCAGCCTGGTCCCAGCTCATGGCGCCGATTGAGCCCCCAAAATGCACTGTCCACGGCGAAGCAGCAAAGGAGTACACGGTGAGCAAGCCAGGACCAAATAAGGGCAAAACATTCTTTATCTGTTCTCGGTACGTTTCTCTCCCCCCGGTCTCTCTCTCCTCCGAGGGGTTATCGTTCGAACGCTAAAATTTCATTCACTCTGGGCATCTAACATTTTATATTCACCTCGCTGACCTAAAACGTCGGACGTAACAGCCCGGTCGGACCCGGTTACGACAAGGGCAAAGGGGACCGGCCTCGCGAGGAGGTGGACCATACATATCGCTGCAACTTCTTCAAGTGGTCCGCCGATGTTCGACGTGAAGGACTCAAGAAAAAAGGGGGGATGCCGTCGATAAGCCGACCATGACGTTTTTACATGATCATCCCGCCTTCATTGGTTGCTTATCGCGGTAAGGTCCCTGCCACCACACGCACAACGCATCCTCATATTCGTGTACTGTAATATACAGTCGCGCAAGGGACCTACATCTTTCCCGAACCTGAGTTTGAGCTCATCGGATAGCATAATTGCAAATGAAGCGCGACCCTCCAGCACGAGGAAACGAATGCGTGACACTAATAGCCGTGGGTACCTCAGTTCGCACCGCGGACCTGCTTTTTGGCTGGTCCGACGGTGGTATTGTTGACCTACCAGTGGGTTGTGGAGTGAGGAATGATGTAGGATGGGCAACGCTTACCTTCGTCGCAAACCGCAGTGAGGTCAATGACTCATTCAGATGTGCGGCAAGTGGGGAGAGGTTCAAGATCATCTTTGGAATACGTCGGTCATGAATAACACGGCACAGAACGCAAACACCGAAGTCAGTGAAAGCACATACCAACGTTTTGGAGTGCCCGCTCAATGAATGTTGCAAAAGGTAAGTGAGCTACCCAGGACAAAAAATTGGAGAGGGAACACAGCACAAGAACACAGGTTAACGAAGATCCCCATACGATCACCAATCAAAAGTAAGAGAGAGAGCACATGCATGGACGATCGACCCACCTTCGAATTCCTATACGGAATATGTTTCTCCGCTCTCTCCCCCTTTTCTCCCAAAGCAGCGATGACGTCTCCCAGTGCGCTCAGGCTGCGATTGATATTCTGGGTCTCCTTCAGGCGTTCCTTGTGCCCTGCAGCACCGCTGGAGTTTAGACGTTCACTTCCAGCCAGATCGACGAGGTTGAGGCTCCCTTCACAGCGTTCCCCTGTGCATTCATTACATCCGGCAATTCGAAGTGTAAAGACTGAGTGCGACCGCGATGAACGTTCGTTCATAAGGGTCGCTGCCACGGTGCGCCGCGAATTCGCTAGCCGCAGAAGCGACGAGACCTCACGGGGCGTGCGCAGGGGCATGACATTGGCGTCAGTTACCCGTGTGCTCACGCTCGTCGCAGTCTTTTCATGTTTGATCTCGTGCTTTTTCTTGTCAAATTCGCCTTTCCCGAGTAGGTCATTGATCGACTCGTTGTACTAGTGACTTCCGGTCAGTGATGATCGAGCAAATGGGAAGACATTCACAATTTCCAAGAACTGTCCCTCCATGCTATATTCCCAACCTTTGCTCTTGAGTGCAGCAGCAGCTCTGAATACTTCGTCGACGGCGCGTGGTATCATTCCGACGGTATCTTCTGTCTGTAGACATATTTAATAAGTGGAGAGTGAGTTCGAAGTGAACTTACGGAGCCGCCCTCCATGGTAAAGGATTTGCCAGAACCTGTCTGGCCGTATGCAAAGATGCAGACATTGTACCCATCTACACAACTTTGCGCGAGGAGCGAGATCTCCTCGAAGACGTCATTTTGCATAGATTCGGGTTCGAATACCTGTATCCGTTTATGAATGACGGAGTGACGGAGTTTCACCAAGGAAGCAATTGCCTACACGATCGAATGAAAAGGAATAGACCTCCTTGCGCTCTTGACCCATTGCGCTCGAGGTGGTGGAAGTGAGAACGATTTCTTTGTGGTCCCTCTTGTCAGGAAATGCGATATTTGCCACGAGAGTCTTTGCTAGGTCGTCAGACGGTGCTGACCGTGTTGTGCCAGTGGACGCAGAGGCGAGTTCGTGAGGGAGGACGGGCCGTACGCGACAAAAAACACGTATATTTCCCTTGAGCTCCTGGACCATGTTGTGGAGTTTCCTCCGTATCATCTCTGCCTCCCTAGCTTCCTGCTCCAGGAAGGCTATTCGACGAAGAGCAGACTGGTGGTCAAGATTCTGCTGGGAGGTTGTCGATGATACACCATCGAGTTGGGCTTGCAACGTGCTGTTTTCTGTCTGGAGGGTGCTAATCTGTGCGTTGAGTGACATCTGCGCAGCCGACTGGTCTGAGACCAAGTGCTTGAGCGATGCGACACTCGCACGTTCTCTGGCCAGGTCCTCCGTTGCGACTCTGAGATCTTCCGAAAGCTGCTTGATCTCATCTGCGCGTTTCTGCAGCTGCGTTTCGAATTCCAGTATTTCCTGTGAGTGTGTGAGGCGAAGTTTCTCGAGTTCTTCGGAGGCGTCGACGAGTTGACGGCGCTTGTCGAGCTCTGCTTCCTTAGAAGAAGCGAGCTCGTGGAAGAGCGCTTGCTGGTCTGCTTGGATCTCTGCCACCTTGGCGCGCTCTGCGTCCATTTGGCGGGTGATATGGAGGTCATTGGCAGTTTGCACGCTCTGGAGGGACGTGACCCGATTCTGGAGATCGCGAAATGACGAAGAAGGGACCCGCCCTCTGGACCTAGAGGGCGCGGTATAAGGCTTTGGTGGTGCGCTGGTTGCGCGGGTGCTACGACGCGCGGTGAGCTTTGGAGGAATCGGTCTGGTGAGTCTAGACTGTGGATGAGAGCTTGCGTTGGTACCGATGGCGGGGAGTTTCCTGGGGACCTCATCGTCGTCGTCGGGCGATAACTTGCGCTTTGGCATTGTCGACGGGGTTGAAGAAAACAAATCGGAAAAGACGCGACGCGACCAGTCACGTGATTTGTCATTTTCTTCTCCATGATGATGAGACGCACTGTCTTGCGAGTCCATGTGAGAGGATATGCATCACCGACGGGTTTCAAGCGCAAGGCGGGCATTCGGGAGAGCGACGGCGCACCAGACAGCAGCGAACAGTCCACAGCGCGTCGGAGGAGGGACACGGTACTTACTGACCTTCTCACTACACTTCTCGTTCATCTCTGACAATTCTACAGGCTTTTCTTCCGATGCCAGCCTCACAATTGACGCATCCTATCTTTCAACACCCCACTCGGCTCACACTCCAACCTTTCCACCCGGTATCTTTCTCCCTCTTCTCGTTCCTTCTTTATTTGACTCATTTCCAGGAAACAATCACGCTTGCAGTTGTCTCTCAAGCATTTAAATTCACTCACGACGACAAGGACCCCTTCCGCATATTCGGTCTTCCGCGGAATCTTTTGGTCGAGGTTGATTCGCAGTCGCCGTGCAATATAACAATGATCTCATTTTCTCTGCTCAGTTCCGGATCCTTTCAACTCCCTGTTCCGTAGTGCGAGGCATCACTATCGATGTCGTCAACAGACTCGACGTCGCCAGCCAGGCGTCTAGTGCTGACCACCGACTTGTTTTCAGTGCGTTCCACAAATCCTCTTACCATTCATCGTTGTCATACTCCCTCAGCCGGCCCTACGGGATGCGGGAAAAGCGTCCTCCTACTTCAGGCCTTGCAGTACTGCCATACGCGTAATTGGATCGTTCTCTACCTCCCTCGAGGTGCGTTCTCCCTCTCAGTCAAGCATTTCGTTTTCTTCATTCCCCTCCAGCTATAAATCTCGTCAACTCCACATCCACTTACGCATACGACCCTCGCACACGCTTGTATCAACAGGCGACCTACGCGTTCCAAATGCTACAGCGTCTATTGACTGTCAACAGCCATCGACTAGACAACATAAAAACGACCGTCGACGTCGAGCTAGAACGCAGGGCAACGATACCAACCGGAACCTCTCTTTCCGATCTTGTCAGAGCAGGTATCAAGGAACGAGCCTTAGCGCCGACCATCTTGGCGGCTTTGATGGAGGAATTACAGCAGCAAACTCAGTGAGACCCTCACCTCCATGTATGCTCTCCCGTTCGACCAATTGAACAGATTCCCTGTCTTATTGGCCATCGATGATTTCCAATCTATGTATTGCAAGACCAAGTACAGAGACCCTCATTTCTCCACCATAAAGCCTTACCACCTCTCCATACCACGTCTCCTGCTCGAATTTGCAAGTGGAAAACGCCAATTCGTACGCTTTTTTTGCACATTTTCATTAACTGGTTGAATACATTGGTTCTATACAGGCGCGTGGTGCTGTGCTCGGAGCCCTCTCGACTACAAATGTTGAGTTCCAGCTCCCTCTTGAACTCGCCGAAGCGCTCGATATGCCCCCTGTTTCGTACGACGGACCATACGTGAAGCGTTGTGCTACGTTACAGACATACACCGAGGGTCTTGAACGCGTCGCTGTGCCGGGTGCTTTGACCGTCCAAGAGGCGATGGAAGTCTTTGACCTGTGGAGCAAGGACGACGCAATCCCTGCCAGTGTGTACTCATCATCCGTTGGAGTGACGCCGAAATATTGATTCGGTTGTATTACAGCCCCGACTGACGAGCTATTCTTGTCAAAGTACAGCGAATCGTGCGGAAACGCAAGGGATTTCGTGTGGAAAGGATTGTTGGCGTCACTAACAACGTGATTATATGCGATCCGAGGTTCATTTACAGTAGTAGATCAGTGACGCACAATCTGCTTTACAACTGATGGTTTACATAAATGGAGTGACTCCTTGGAGCCCTTTTCTGGTCGAGTTGGCCGCCATCTCACTGGCAGATCTCAGGATCATTGCGAGCTTGTCGGCGCTCCGAGTCGACATGCGCGAGCCTTCGACTCTCGGCTACTAACATTACAATCAGACTCATCGCCAAGATGCCTGGCATCCGCATCCGCATTCAAATTAGTACGCCCTTGTTTTAATTTAATTCGTTTATAGTAACTGAATCTTGCTCGCACTGTGTGCAGTGTTTGCAACGCGACTAATCTAGTATGATTGACAGGGGCCGTTTATTGGAATAGTGGATCGCGGGCATCGCAACAACCTCGATGCCTGGATCCCGTAATTCGCTTATCGCCTGGCGACGCCGCCGCCGTGCAGGGTTATCTCTGCAATGCATACAATGTGGATACAGTATGTATCTCCACGAAATCCGCGGAGGCATTGATTGATTTCAAAGGCTCCAACCCACGCACAATCGGTCTGCTTTTTACATAAAAATGAATGTTGTTTTTGGTCCGTAGAAAAAAAAGATATGATATGGATCATGTATGTATATGAAGTTTGGAATCCTTCCAGGTACTATCTACAATTCACCACCCAGATTCAGCACCGACTGTCTGACTCGAAGCCCTTGGGGTGCCGAGCGGCAATGTCCACCCCTTGCCAAGAAAGAGTTTTGGGTCTTCTGCATCATACACTGAGCCAGGTGCGCGCCTCGCACAGAACGACTGTCTTCCTATCCACGAGGCTCCAGATTATATAAACTACGCCGGAAAAGGCCAAACTCGCATCTCCCTCTAATAGGCTTAGACCCGGACTGCCGGAATACAAATTCACACAACCTTCACATTCCTGCCACTAGCGTACATACATGCAACTACCGTCACCCTCGCAAAGCCATCGTTGCACGACTCAAACAACAGAATGCTCAGCGCCGGGTTTGAGGATAACTACGTGCGAGGTATTGTCGCGCTCCAAATGAAAGAAGGCGACCTGCCTTTGGCTGCGTTCCCAGGTCTCGGTTGTGTTAGTGGGAACCTCGAAAAATGCCTCGCTTCCTGTGTCTCCGTTTGCTGCGGTGATACGGACATGGATGGTAAAGCCTGAGCTGTTCTGGATTCTAATGGCGCCCATGATGCTGTGTTTCGTACCGTCAGTATACAACGTATTTCGCAACTATCGTACTGTACCTTGGTTATTCTCTGGTGAATAGAAACGTAGTAAAGGTGAGTGTAATCAAAGTAGTAATTCAGGTCTGAACATGGAACGAGTGAGCACCGAAGAGCGATTCGGAAGAACATGGAGGGGCTGAGACTCACTCAATAGCAGAAATGGATGTTTGCTGGGTCAATTCACCAGGACACAAAGTCCTTTTATCCTGTTCCAATGGCCAGATTAGTAGCGCTGGATTGCGCCATTCCTTGCTCCTTCTACCTAGAATCTTCTCATCGGATCAGCAGTTCTGACAGGATGAATGTTTCGTAACCGGTTTGTAGTAGGGTGCGTCGAATGGGGGTTATACCGTAATACTATTCGTGCGCATAGATGCCACAGGTGTCAGGCGAACGAGGCCTACTGGTAGATATCCTCATACTAGCACATATGGTGGTGGTGCGTAGTACTCTTCCATTTCCTCGACAACACCGTAATTGGCTCGAGACAGGAGGAATGATGACGTCATTTCTTTTTTACGTTACGAGGCCGCCTTACTGTTAGTTCGGGAGCCCTGGCAGGACGAATGTTGCGTAGCCACGGATGCCGGCTAGTCTTCGTTTCATTGAGATCCTTCCGACAAATTGTGTATCCTGAAATGTAACTTTATTATCGTTCTCGCAAGATCGTGCCCAAAAACGACCTCCATGATCACAGTGACAGGAGAAATAATTGCACCATTTCTTACGGATCTCATGCCATGGACCGCATCTGTGCCGAGCTGTCAGTGGAAGTTATCCGTCTGGTTTTTTTTGGCGGCTTTGGATTCTAGACCTGCTCATGATCTGCGTCGCTGCAGGAAGCGATCAGACTCTGTTTGATCTCAGGTAGATGCATGGCGTGTTCGCAGGATTAGAATCCCTCATAGCCATAAACCTGAGTGGCATCCATAGGTACTGTTATGCATTTACCAAAACGTTAGGGTAACCTAACGTTCGGAACGGAGAGGAGAGTTGACCGTGATTAGCCTTAGTGCCAGTGAGCATTGAGTATGACCCATCGACAGGAACTTCGATCGTAAACTTGCATTGACATATTTTGGTTCACATATTTTGGTTCGCCAATCCTTGACATAGCCAGTGGAGGAATCAAGTTTAAGCTTGTCTAGTCATATTCAACAACGGAATTTTGATAGAGTTGTAGCACCGCCACCTCGAAATGACTCTTCATACAACTTTCACATTTCTGCATACATACACCAAACAATCGGTACTGCTACTCTTTACAATTCTTATGAACACAATTCACTTGAAAAAATGCTTGGTCAAGTCAGGTATCGCCGCGAATACGTGGGTGCTCTCGTCGCTCTCCAAATAACTGAAGGCGACCTGCCACTGGTTGCGCTCCCAGGTATGAAATTTACCAGTGAGAATCTCGTAGAACGCCTCATCTCCTATGTCTCCGTTCGCCGCTGTGACACGGACATGGACAGGCTTGCGTGAGTGGTTACCGACAGTAATGCTACCCATTGGTGCTGTATTTTTGGTATCAGTATGAAACGCGCTTTGCGATCACACAGTATCGCACTGTACCTTGGTTATTCTCAGGAGAATGAAAAACGTAGTAAGAGCGAGCGCAATAAGGGCTGAACATGGAGCAAGTGAGCACGAACAGTGACCCAGAAGAAAGCAGTGGGCTGAGACTTACTTACGAGCAGAGACAGGTGTTTGCTGGGGTCAATGCAGGTAGATGCAAGGTCCTTTTATCCTGTTCCAATGGCCAGATTGGTAACGTTGCATTGCGCCACCTGACGCGACCGACCTTCGTTCTGGACCGTCGGAGTCCGTCAGGGTTGACTGAGTTCCTTCAAGTTCCGAAAAATGTATCCTGTCCTGAAAGGTCCTCTCTGCGAATCGGAATTTATTCGCTTCAAAGACGCCGCTTAGGATGAGTGTTGTGTGACCCCTGACTATTGTATTATTCTTCTTCGACAATAAGAGACAGCACCATTTCTTACCCCATTTGTTTAGACTACCCCAGTGGCGAGCTCGAAATTATTCTTCTGATTTGAACCTTGATAATACACCCGTTCTTGTGAACATGCCATAGACTATATTTTGCGAGTTATCGGGTCGTTTGATGAGACGCTGATCCTGAACGGGTCCACAGTGTGTTAAAGGTGGGAAGAGCTGATTGGGCATTGAGCATGATATCATAACGGGCCTGCCAAAATTCGAGGTTACTCGTAACTTGCATGTCGGCCCCTGACACAAGCAGTGGAAAGAGACATCTGGCCGAGTCCTGTCTGGTATTCGATAAGAGGTGACGGTATGGGGTGAATGCCAGTGGATGTACTGATCAGAGGGCGGATCGTGATCACAGTCTCGCGTTCTCGGACCAGTCTAGATTCGTTAGCCCGGAGCTGATTACTCGTTACGAGACGGAAGAGACGCAGAGACTCGAGATTATACCAGATCTTGCTAGTACGGGGATCAACGTCGTGGCTGTTTTCTTTTCGTAATAAAATCACCAGTCCAGATACTTAATCAAAAGGCAAAAAGAAGGAAACGAAACGAAATAAACTTGGATACATAGATATGTAGATCTGCACCCGCGTTTCGAACGCGGTACTTGACAGCGGAGAACGGCGAGTCACGGGAAAGAGCCAGACGAAGATGAACGGGCATCGCCGGGGCTGTACGATCTGTTCGAGGCCGCCGTGGGCGGACGAAAGGCGGCGGCGTTCCGCCATGCGGGCTGTTTTGCCCGCAGACCGAGGAGAAGCTCACTCAGTAGCCTCCGTATGTCTGGCAGATATCGTTCGAGTGCGACCGTCGAAGGTTCCTCGCCCAGACATTCTTCCAGTGCCAACCGGAGTTGGGCTGGTATCGCGTGTAGATCACTGCAAGCGCACGTACCACGCGGATCGGATCAGCAAGAGCGCGGGGCGGCCCCCACAGAGTCTATTACGCACTTCGTTGGAATGTCGTATCCCTGGAAAGCTTGCACGACGGCGTTGAATTCGACGCCGAATTGGACGTAGCAATTGGAGACGTCGTCGGGGGTTGCTTGGGTGGAACTCCAGCGGTAGAGGGCGGCTTCGAGAGCTTGCATGTCGCGGATGAGGTTGTGCACGATCGTCGGGATGTCTATGTGGGACTAAGAGGGGGTCAGCGACGGGTGCGGTACGGTATGAAGATGGCTCACTGGATAAGTTGAGGATCCTGTACCAGCAGGTCTTGCCATTGCGATGGGAGTTGAGTGGATGAGCATGGAGAGATCATGCAGGACAGTATTTATACAGGAGTAACTCCTAGTACTTGGCTCGACGTCGAACAGCCCCGCCGCGGGGGCGGTCTCAGGCCTACTGGTCGTTGGCGGTGTCGAGCACAGGAAATGTAATTACGTTTAGTAAATATGTACTACGTGCAGATCACAACTTTGCTAATTTACTGATCACCATCATGATACGGGCGAAAACCGTTTAAACACAGGCGCATCTTCGGGGATCTTCGAGCCCAACGCTCCCACCCTCCGCCGCGGGTCCGGCACGATGAGCCCATTTACCGCGTTGTTCACCTCGTTCTTGAACGGTAACTAGTCAACCGACGGGTGATGATTCAGAGACACCACCACCGCCAAGCGACGTTCGACGTACATTTGTTTTGTAAGCAGATAGCAGTGGTTGTACAGCCCGGTATGGCCATCCGTACTCATCCATCATCTTTTCTTGTTCCGTCGTGGTACTTGTCAGGAACCGTGCCACGCGCAGCTGGACGTCCCGCTCCGCGATTTGCTGGTACTGCGGTACCGTTTGTGGAAACCAGGCATCGCGTTTCTGCTGAGCTGTCTTTTCCTGTGATTTGAGAATCCTGCGCTTCTGTACTAGCTGTAGCAGATTCTTGACGTGGATGTACCGGAGGGTCGAGACTGCGTCATCCATGTCACGTTTCAGACGGTCCATCTTGGGCACCTGTGCATCGAGGTCCTTGGAGTGAGGGCTGTGAGCGAAGTGCACTCTGACGGTCACCGCACGGGTACCTCGAGTGCCTTTTTGAACTCGACCTGGTCGGGATATGCCTCGTCAATGTCCATGTACGTTGAGTCGTCGTGGCAGATCCGATGGTCTATCAACTCCTGGTGATATTCGGAGAGCTGAAATCTAAACAGGAAATCGAGGTCCTTTGCGTGTTGTTTCTTGAGAGCCTGAATCTTCTCGGTGACGCTCTCCACAGTTTCGACAAGTGGTGGCTTGGTTTCGCCGAGCTTGCGCAACACCTCGGGGCTAGCTAGACGATGCGTGGGGGATGGTTGACATGAGGGAAATGCGAAGACGCACGATGGGAGATGAGACCCTTTGTTGGCGAGGACGTAGTGAGCTAGACGGACGTTTCTGAGGGTGACATCGTCTGGATTGGCCTTGTCGACGGTGTAGTCACCGGCCTCGATGAATCCGTTTTTTCCTTTGTGAGCATCGCTTGGTTTGCGCAGACGGGGAGACGCCATGTCGGTGCGAATGACGGTGGTGATGTGATGGTGATGGTGATGGCGTGGCAGTACCTCCGCGTTGTCACCGGCGATGACGACCAAACGCGACAGCCTCTTTCCGTCGTCGTCCATCGGGAGGGCCCAGGGCGCCAACATTGTCCGCACATCCTCAGGGGAGGCCCTCGCTGTGCACCCCCTCATCGGGGATAACACCAAGTATGTCCCATATACACCCCGACAACGACCAGCGACGGTAGGCCCCACCCTCCAGGCCGCAACATCGTCCCCGCCATCACAGAGCAGCGCACCCTCGAAACCGCCGCTTGCACACCTCAAGGCTGCCGCGCAGAACATTGGGCTCGATGAGAACACAATCGGATGGGCCGTCCTCGAAAAGATCTCGTACGAGGGCGACACTTCTGACGAGTGGTCTGATGTGTGGAACGCGCTCACGAAGGCGAGGGTGAGTCCCCGTCGTCGTCTCTCTCGACGGTGCCTCTTCCTCACCGTCCCCAGGCGACGCTGCTCCTTCCCACCGAGCCAACCTCGCCCAGCGACGTGATCACGCACGAGTTCGTCCAGGACCACGTCGTTTTCTGTGACCTCGCCTCCAGAGACGACACCGCCGTCGTCACCCTCTCCGGTCTACGTGGCCATCTCACCAAGTTCGTCGTCGTCTCAGATCACCGTTTCGCGTCGTTAACATCCTCCCAGCGACTCGATCACTTTTAGATCCACGACCAAGTCATTCCAAGCCCTCGCATCACGCTCTGCCTCGCTCGATGCACTCCCCCCACTCCCCGTATATCCACCACAGTCGTCTTATCCTGCGTTCTCCGTCTCCGCGTTCTCCGCTGCGCTCCCTCTTCCCTCTCGAGCGACCAAGCCACCCCTTCCTCCTCGTCCTGGCACTGCTCGTAGCTCCTCTGCCAGACTACCCACCCACTTCGTATCCCTCTTCGGCGGCGGTCAGAGACCCTCCACGCCACCACCCGCCCAGCCACAGTTCCCAAGCACCCCTCCATCCCTCGAACCGGAACCTTCCGTCGACATCCCCGCCTTCGTCATCGACACATCCTTGAACCGATCTGACATTGCAGTCGCCATCATCAGCGCCCTCAAAAGCGAAATCGCCATCGCCGTCGCAGACCATCCCCCGTGGCTCGTCGAGCGTGTGCACGCCTTTGCACTTGCGTACTTCCCCTTCGTCAAACTCCCCGCGGGAAAGAAGAAGCTTCAAGACATCGGCGGAAACCCGAACAGGGTCGTATATGCAGTCAATGCAGCCCTTGATAAGCCCGAGGAGCTCGCGGAGAAGTTTCAGGCGTTCTATACCGCGGTCGAGAGTGAGCTAAGGCGCAGTATGCGGAAGCACGGGGAAGATAAAGATGGAGGGGATGCGAGCGGCCCACAGGACCCGCGCGCAGAGCAGGTCGGGGAGGAGGAGAGGGCAGATGAGGCGCATATACGCGACGTCCTCGAGGTGATCGAATCAACGTTGTGTACCCTCCTCTATGACCGGTGAGCGTCGAATGTCATTCGATCGCGCCTCCCCGCTCACATAATTACAAGATTGTTCCTTCCGTCTACTTCCGACGACGCATCTCACAACGAAGCACTTTCGAGTCGAGTGGCTGCGTTGAACATGTTAGATCTAAGTCTGGAACATCTCGACATCGACATCAGCAACGTGAACCATGCAGATGTAGATGCCGTCGTCCGCAAGTGCGGGCAAAGTACGTCGGATTTTATTTGCCAGGTCGCTGTTTATTTACCTCGTATCACAGCATTGGCTCAGTTGGACCTCACCTCTCGCTCGCCCCGTGAAAAGGCAGCCATGTTGGTATCTGCACACAAGCTTGTCGTCGGTCAGTGCTTGTCATTGTTCCACGCGACTCGATGCTGATGTCATACAGACGGCCTCTCCAAGATCCCGCCAATTCGCCTGAAAAGCCGAGACAGCGGTGACCCTGCTTCTGCATTCATTCCCCAAAAACAGGACACAAGAGAAACACAAAGTCCGTCGATGCCTACCGCACCCCCCGACCAACAACCTCCCGAATCCACAACACCTTCGGCGCCCTCGTCCGTCTCCGGAGATGTCCTCCTCCCCATCCTCATCTTTTCCGTTGTCAAAGCAAACCCCTCCAGACTAGTATCCCATCTCCTCTTCACACAGCGTTTCCGTAACCAATGCTTTGGCGGTGAAGAGAGCTATTGCCTCATCAACCTCATGGCGGTCGCCGAGTTTCTCGAAAATGTTGCCCTCGGTGCGCTCGGACTCGGAGAGAGCGAGAAGCAGGTGCTCAGGTGAATCGTTTTCTGTCCTCGCTGGCAGTAACGCCCATTGCTCATTCTCGGTCTCGACCGGCAGCACGGCCGATCTGACGCCCATTCCAATCGCGATCGCGCGATCTTCCGAATCACCAATCTCGGCTGGGACAGGAGCTGGCACAATGGTGGCATCAACAGCGTTCCCGGCCGATGAGCATCTCACGAATTTGCGCGGGCGCGTTGGGCAAGGGGTCGATGCCTTCGCTGGGTCGGCGAACAAGGTCATCTCTGGTGTTGTCGACACATCGTTTGGCGTCCTGCGCGCGTTTTTGCCAGGGCAAACTCAGGTTCAGAACCAGTCGGCGACGGCCTCTGGAGGTCCTGCACGTGTGGCGAGTGGTGAACAGGGGTTTATCCTTGCCGGCGGCGTATCCACGGCTTCGGCTCCGGGTTCACGTTTCGGGCGAGACACCGGGTTCTCGATAGCGGGTCTGACGGTGGCATTTCCCGGTGGTGGTGGTTCGTTGTCTGGTCGTACACGGAACCAGAGTCACCTTGAAGAAGTCGGGCAAAGGGAGCTCGTCGAGGTGACGCCGGGGTCACGGCCTGCGTCCTTGAGGTCGCATCGGAGCGTGTATGATGTGGAGGAGCATGGTGAGGATGCAGAGGATGTAGAGGACGAAGATGCGGAAGTGAGCGGGGAGGGGAGCGGGGAGGGCGAAAGCGGAGAAGAGGAGGGTGACGCAGTGGAGGGTGAAGATGGCGCTGCCGAGGACGAGCAAGAGGAGAGTGCGCAGGAAGGTGGGGAAACAGAAGAAGACGAGGAAGAGGAAGAGGAAGAGGAAGAAGAGGTGCAGGATGCGCGGAGCATCAAGAGTTTCGAAAGTATGCTGAGTGGTGGGCGGTCCCGCCAGAATGGACGGGCAGGCGGTGTGCGATCGCCGTCGTTTGCCTCCGTGACTGGGGCTGTGCCGGTGCCGGTATCGACTCGGAGACGAAAACGGCTGACGGACTTGACGGATCGGTTGACCCATGGGATGGCCGGGATGTCAAGGCGGGTGGCACAAGGCACCGGCGGGGACCGTGACGCACACAAGGCGTCGACGTCGACGTTGCCGTCGGGCAGTATCATACCACTTCCAAATCGCCGCTTTGTGGAGTGCACGGAACAGGATATTCGGGTATCTGAAGTGGGCGAGCTGTTGCGCGAGTATCAAAAATTGGTCGAGGCGGTGCGCGCCGCAGGCGGGTTCCAGGAGTGAACGAGGGATGGAGAAGCAATAGAGAAGTGACTTCGTCGTTTGGCGCTTGAGGGAAATGACCAGTACCGTAAATACTAGGCGTAATTTATGTGCACATACCAGCAATTACTGACAACAAAGCGGCATGATCAACATGGGATGTTTGAACTTTTGATGCCAATGGTTAGCACCGTGGTCTGTCCAACAAGTCATCGTGCATCGAAGATGTGAACAATATGGAGTGATGGACTGCGCGGCCGCCAACGGACCGGCTATTACAGACTTGTGCTTTACGTTGATCGTCGGAAATTACAATGTTTGACTTCACAAAGTGATGGCGCTTGAAGTTCTCATCAGCTTCACCCCATATCTCGATCTCGTGAAGGGTTCATGAAGTATAACTTTCTTGAAGGTTCCGAGTGTACCTGTAATTCATAATGCAACTTCAAGTTCACGGTCTTACTAGCCATAGATCGACAAGAGTTGTGCTGGATTCCACTCAAAATACAAATACCCAACTACACAAGAGAGATTAACATCCACAATTCCAACAGTCTTTTCGCCTGCATCGAGAAGGGAGTCGTCCTGATCACCGACATTCCTTGTGGGAACTGCTCAAGAGAACAAATGAAAATCATTCAGACGATAGAAAAGAAGAAGAAAAAGGACGCACGACAAGTATCATGCATTGTTACGGCGTCATAGGGCTATTCCGGGTGGTGTGGTAAAGTTGGACTGGCTCTCGTTGAAGAGTCCCTTTCTCAAGTCGGTTGTCGCACCAATCGCAGCGGGTATTAATAGAATACCCGCCGCCGCGCCAATAGCCACGGATCCCCAGTTCGACTGGGTTTCTTTTGGAGGCTGAGGTGGCACGATCGGGCCGTAATATGGATATTTATTGACATAATCTGGGGAAGGGCTGGCCGGGGACGGTGGAGTGGTGGCTGGTGGGGGCGGATGAGTGTCTGGCTCCGGCGGGGCGCTGGGGGGATCGCGGGGTGGTGCCGAGGGATTTTCGTTAAAAGTATTTGGTTCCCCAACGGGTGGAGCTTCGTGCATTTCCCTGAACTATGTTAAACGAAAGCGTGGGGATCTGTTCCGAGTACACGTCACGGAGCTGAAGCTCACTGGTGCAGGCGCAGGGAGAGAAAGGACAGGTGTTGCTACGAGAAGAAGATACGCAAAGGGAATCAATTTCATAGTGTGGGTGTCGTGCGATTAAGCGAAGAGCTGGTTAAAACGATTGACTAGAAGAGAAATGCAGGCTGGTCGTCATGTGTGTAAGGAAGCGATGACAAGAGCTTGCGTGCATATCGAAATCGACTCACCGGCCAGCACCTGGACGAGTACGAGTGAGAAGAGCGGCTGAGGAAGGAACGTGAGCATATGAACAGTCAGTAAGGGCATGGCTCATATCAATGTCTTATCTGATGTAAATGGGATGTTTCAAGCTTTGACGGATAGCATCATTCTCGAACCAGCCCGTCTACTGTGGCTGGACTTCGAGATGGACTTGATGAACTCCTCCGAGTCACCACGTACCTTCCCGATGTGCTCCAAGCCTTCCGAACACTGGAAATGCGACCCAGTCCAGGCCTCTTTGATCGTGAGGGTGGTGTTTTCAATCTTTGACTCGTACGCATGAACCACCCGCAAACGCGGAACCATAAGGTGCTATGAATCCATTTGATTTGCATGGACTCCGGTTATTCTCCTTCCTGAACTTTGGCTCTGCGTTTTCGTTTTCATCCATGTACCAAGGACTCTCGTTCCCGCCGTCTAAATGATACGCTGCTTATAGGTCCGTGTTTCATGGAGAATCAGGTTTTTCCTCGTGTAGGTATGTCCAAACTTGGGTAGGGCCTTCCAACCATTCGCACATCTCCATTACTTTATTTAGTTTCACAAAAGGATCTTTCCGTTGAGACATTTAACAACTACACCATGATTTTTGTGTGTCTCTGATTCAAGATGCGTCGCTCACGTATGAGAGAGCTTCTTGTCTTGTCGCGTTGGTAGTGACGCACATAGGTTGAAGGCGGTTGGATATATGTGACACGAAATTTTTGGTCGAGCACCCGATCAGGCTGTGATCATGAACCACAAATACAGCGCCATTGTAAATACGTATAATTCAAACGTCTATATGTCACTCTCCCCCTTATTCTAAAGTACAAAGGCATCACGCGAGCCACATTTTCATGTACTCCAGGCCGGCCATCTGAACGGTGTAGACTGTTTCGTCAACCTCACCATTTTCGGTGAGCAGGTCCGAACAGTGGAATCCATCGCCCATGTAGATGGGCTGCGTGGTCGTATTGGCCTTGTACAGACCATCCGCTGAAACGGTTGCCTCACGCCAGGGATCACCTAAAAAAAATTAGATAATAGCGTGAGTACACTAGAAGACAACACATGGGTCGAGACACGCACGAAGACCGTTGGCAAAGAAGAGTCTATCCACGTTCACATTCCATCCAGCGTACATTATGTCCACCTCGACAACGGAGGGCGTTGGAGGTGAAGTAAACTTTTGAGGGAACATGTTGACGCATTGCCTCTAACAGATCGTCCCACGCCCGGATGAGAACAAGCAAAGATATTACTTTGTAGCCCAACGCACCTCCTCATAAATGGGTTGCAGGATTCGGCTCACGATAGCAGGTTGACCCTCGGGAGGTCCGACTTGGTAATATCCGACCTGGTTGCATACCATCCAGAACCATGATCGGTTCGCGTTGTTCACCGTCACATTCGTCCAGTACGATTGAGTCGTATCATAAGTTCCGAGGCACGTCCTACCGGGACCGACGTGTCACGATCAGGGTCACGAACGCAAATCCGAATTGGGACACTCACTCCGCATCGGTAGTACCGCAAACTGGGCGATCATCACAACGTAACGTCAGAATTGAATCTGTCAAATTTTCCGGTGACTTACCATATGCGTAATAGGTAGTGTTCCAAAATGACCCCCACGAGTAAATCGCATTCTCAAGACCCCAACCAGTCGCAGGCGCGTTGACGCCGTCCTTCACTTCCAGGGCATCGCAAAAATCATAGAACATTGAACCTGGGCCGGTATAGGGTTGCAACGACTGCCAGTCGAATAGGTTGTATTGCACTGCAGTTACCGTTTTATCAGCACAACTGTCGTCTCGACGAACCAAACAAAAGCCATACAAGCAGCAGCAAAGTCGTCAACGTGGGACAGCCCCCCGAGCCCAAACGTTTCTTTCAAAGTTTGGATGGCATTTGTGTCGTTCGCAGCATAGATCTGGTCGAGGTATGCAATGACGGCTTCAACATCAGAAGAACAGTTCTGTGGCATGTATTCCCGGATCGGCGTAAAGTATCCGTAATAGTCGCTGCGTACCAGTAGGGATTAAAAATGAGACATAGTAGTACATAAAGCAAACACGCACGTTATAGCTTCCACAACAGCCGACGAAGCATACCCTGCATGGAAGATGCCCGGTTGGCTGTCCGATCTGTTAGTATATATATGATTTGAAATACGTTATACTTGCTTGACCATTGTCCAACTCGTCAGAGCACCTGTAGGCATTTTATTTGTGTTTCTGTGATCACACAATCAAGTGCTACCCACCGGAATAACTTCCACCGACCAAGACCCATGGAGTGGTGTCAGGCTTGACGTTATCTCCGCCGGGGAATGGCAGATCAGCATTCTGTGCGAAGTAAACCAAGTCCTCGATTGCTTGTTCGATAGTCAAGAGCTCCAGACTCTGTGAGGTGAGGTTATCATACGGATTTGAGTATCCGAAGAATCGATGTTCGATGAGAACAGTCGCCCCATGCTGCTGCTGAGCGATCTGTCCATTGATGGATCCGTTGGTCAAGTAACCTTCGTAACCTGGAGAAATAAATGGTCACCGGATGAAGATCGAGGCTCTTGGGGAAATATACGTACCATCCGCGTCAGTTTCGCCCGGAGTCATAAATATGATTGGACCGCCTAAAAGCGTGTTCCGTCTATGAGGTGTCCACTTCCGACGCGAGAAAGGAACAAACCTGCTTCGTAAAATTCCCAATCAGCCCAGTATCGTTGCTGGAAAGTACCAAGCTCTGCGTTGTTGTGATCGATCAATTGGTTGAAGTAGTATACGGTCGTGATAGGTGGCAGAGCAGTTCCGTTGGGGCTCGTGAGCGAACCTTCTGGTACAGGAATGCGGGGAACACCGGGCATCCCGCGCATCATGGAATTTGGAATCGCTGCATCTGCAAGAGAAATGGAGAGCGATGCTGCTAAAAGTACGGTGAGCATCATCTCGCCGAAGACTCGGAGGGGTGTCTGCAGGAGCCAGGCCGGATAGGTAGTCAAACATTTATACGAAAGTGAAAAGAGTATACATGGGAAGACTTGGGCGTCGCACATGTACTGAGCAGCGCTCCATGTGAGCGGCTCCCTCAATCCATGTGAGGATTCCTGAGGTGAAGTCCATTCCTTGTGGACTGGGAATGACTATAAATGGGTCTCGTCGGGAGCTGTCAATTCCTTTGCAAGCATTTGTTCCACGTGTTTTACTGCTCTGCCAGCGCTTCCTGAATACGGAAAATCTTTAGCAAATATTGCGATCGTCGTTCGTTTACTCCAAAATAACAAACGAACCTGGACTCATTCCACTGCCACTAGCTCGGATCAGTAGGCATGAAAATTCAAGCTCACAGCTCATGCACAGACTATTACACTGGCAATAAGCCAAGGACTCGCATTGTCGCGAAAGCGCGTCCCGCAATATTTGCGTCCTGGTCGATTTCAGTGTCCCTGTAGGGCGATGTTAATGAAAGACCCTTCTCTGTACGCAGCCAACTTTACCAAAAGAAATGACATGGTTGTGCTATTGAAAAATCGATGTCGTAGCTCTAGTGAAGTCACTTCAGTGGACTACTGTGGCCAGTCGTCCTAGCTTCAACATCGGCGGCATGTGCTGAAAAGTCCACGACCAATATATCCTTTCATTCCTCGGACGAGCTTTCCACTGAGCCTGGGTCCATAATAGGAATGGTGGCAAAAAATCAGTGTCACACGAGTCACACCCGAATGTGTCAACTTCAGCGTTTGTAACAGTAAGTATGGCCCCCTTCAGTGAGAAGGTCGCGTGTACGTGGGGAAAAACGTAACGAACTGCATGCAAAGTATTCACGGGGGGTCGTTGGTGCGGGAGGAAGCAACGAAGTGTTTGGTCCGTCGGCCGGAGCGTTACAGTACATCACTACGAAATTACGCAAACGTGACTACAACAACTACGAGAAAACGACGGTCAGAACGAAAAAAAAAAAGAGATCATGCAAGCCACTGCTTCATGTACTTGAGGCCTGCCATCTGCACAGCGCGGACTGTATCGTCGACGATGCCATTTGCCATAACCATGTCCGAGGTGTGGAACCCGTCGCTCTCGTGGATAATTTGATTCGCCCGAGTCATGTTGGCCTTGCGACGACCTTCCGCGGAGAGAGTCTCCTCGCGCCAAGGGTCGCCTGTCAGCACAAGTTATGTAAACAGTTTGGGCGTTTCAAAGTAAAAGTAAGCACGTACGACGTCCATTGGCAAAGAACAGTTGGTCCACGCTAACGTTCCAGCCCTTGTACATGGAGTTTACCTGTTCAGTTAGAGGCAATTGCGGTGCAGAAAACTTTTCTGGGAACATGTAGGTGCATTGTCTCTGATATAGACAAGGTTAGAACTGTAACATTCTCTGTAGCGTCGCGGACGTACCTGATTGCGTATGGGCTTTAGAATACGACTCACGATGCCAGGTTGACCCTCGGGTGGTCCAGTTGCCCACGACCCAATTTGGTTGCAGAGCATCCAGTCCCATGAACGAACGGTGTTATCCACCGTTGCATTCGTCCAGTACGGTGTATTTCGATCATACGTCCCCAGGCATGTCCTTCCACACAACACCTCTATCAGTGCCCCTGGAGTGACTACGTGTGGCGATCTAAAATAAGCACTCACTCTACATCAAGGTCACCGCAAACTGTACCATCCCCCGCGACGTAATGTCAAAATTCGCCATGTTCCGTTTCGCGTATTTAGGTGACGACTCACGATATGTATAGAAGGTGTTATTCCAGAATGATCCCCATGAGTGGAGGGCATTTTCAAGACCCCAGCCTGATGCAGAGGCACTGACGCCCTCCTTCACTTCGAGGGCATCACAAAACGTGTAAAACACGGAACCTGGACCGGAAATGGGTTGTAGCATCTGCCACTCAAATAAATTATACTGCACTATAAATTGCCATTCCATGAGCATTACTTTCGTCCTGACGATGAAAACTGAAGACGTAAAGACATACGGGCTGCAGCAAAGTCTTCCACGTGCGATAGATTTCCAAGTCCAAATGTTTTTTTCAAAGTTTGGATAGCATCTGTATCATTCTTGGTGTAGAGCTGGTCCAGGTAGCCAACGACAGCTTCAACGTCAGCAGAACAGTTTTGTGGCATGTTTTCCCGTATCGGCGTAAAATAGTCATAAAATTCCCTGTTCAAAAAGGAAGATTGAAGCATCAGTAATAATAAAATGGAGCGACTCAATGCCTGTGATTGCTGGGACGCACACCGTCAATTCCACAACTGCTGAGGAAGCATACCCTGCACGGAATATGCCTGGCTTGCTGATCGTACGAGTCCATCAATACACGTCGTTGCAAACTCGCTCTGGAATACTGATACCTACCTGGACATCGTCCAACTTGTCAGAGCGCCTACAGATGCCCGCTTGGTTCTTTTATCAATGCTACAAATACACAAGGACACTCACCAGAATAACTACCACCGACCAAGACCCATGACGTATCGCCGGGCTTGACTTTATCACCCTCTGGAAATGGCAGGCTAACATTCTGTGTAAAGTAAGCCAGGTCCTCGATGGCTTGTTCAATGGTAAGGAGTTCTAGACTCTGTGTAGTCAAGTTGTCGTACGGATTGGAATGTCCAAAGAATCGATGCTCGAGCAGGACCGTAGCTCCATGTTGTTGTTGTGCGATCTGTCCGGGAATGGTTGCGTTGGTGAGGTAACCCAAAAATCCTGCAAGGATGGTAGTAAATCTTCACGCGAAGAAAGTACTTTAAAAAAACATACTGTCAGCGTTTTCTTCCCCTGGGGTAAACATTATAATCGGACCGCCCCCTGGATATTCATTCATTCATGATAGGGGAGTTTTCGGGTGACGGGAAGGAACAAACTTTGGTAGAATTCCCAATTAGTCCAATATCGTTGCTTGAATGTACCAAGACCGGTGTTATTGTGGTCGATCCGTTGTTCGAAGTGGTATAGGGTCGTGAGTGGCGGTGGAGATGTGCTATTGCCAGTGGGGCCCGCACTAGTAACCGGGAGGTCCGGAAGAGGAACGCGCGGGATACCAGGTTTGCGTCGTAGCCTGACACTTGAAATTTCTGCATTTGCCAGGGAGATGGCGACCAACTCTATCAGCAACAGAAGTGCAAGTGCCATCTTGCTGAGGGAGGGAGTAGAATGTACTTGCAAGAAACGGTGATATGAATAATGTTCACCTTATACATGCCGGTGCGATCGACAAATCTGATCATAAATGAGCTCAAGGCCGTTTTACGATCGCGATCACAATGTCAACACAAATTCTGACTGATCAAATGCTGTAGAAAATTGGAACCTGAAGCTGCAGCTGCAACACGGGACAATTATTTGATTGATTCACCTTGCATGTGGTTTCATCTTCGTGTAGGAGTAACAGTAACAGATTGGTGTGTTTGGTAGAAATGATCGCGGTTGAGTCAGAGTAGTAGCTTTGGGCTGACTCGGAGGTGGATGTATATGCATCATTTGGACGTTGAACACTGGGTGACCAGTGCCGCACGAACTTGAACATATTTGTGGTTTGTGGCATTTTCATTCTGGCTTCTTCTGAAGAACTTGAAGGCTCCATGTCACAAACTCAGATCCTTGGATTCTCTATTACGGAGGCTCGACCTGAGAACAGGTTCGCATCAGTGCACGAGTCTGTAACGACATCGCAACGACGAGTCGGGTGCGGTGTAGAGCCAAGGAACTTATCAGCTGAAATCATGATGATTATCAATCACTGTCGATCATAAGTCGCTGCTCCGGCTTTGACTGGCATATGTTTCATGATGTATAGAATCCAGTTAGGTCTGACCGAAATCACTCTCCAACGTCTCAGCTACAACTGCTGTACTATCGCAAGCAACTAAATTTCAAAGCGTTCCATCAAGGCCACGAATTTACACCGACGTTTCAGTTATACAAGATTTGATTTTGGTTTAAGCGACTCGTTGAAATATGCATCCTGGCAGCATCATGATCGTGGCGGACATTTTCAACTGCATGAATACGATAGAAACATGCACAAGCCAGTCCAATCTGAAAACCGTTACTAGGCGTTTCGAAAGACTTGGCGATAGTACCAGGCAACACCCGCAATTTCGACTAACTTGGATCGCTAGAATACCAGTCAGGACCCTAGCTAGTATGCATCCATTCATCTCTCTGGGGGCATCGGACAGATACAATACATTTGCAATCCTGCAAACTCATCCAAGAACAAGGTAGGTGTCATGAAAAACTGATGGACGTGATGCATGTCCACACGCACCACCGATGTTCTCCGTGCCCAAAAATGCCATCTAATAAACCACATCTCCAGAACCACATAGTGTTGTTCGCCCACGGCGTGATGTTTGCCATGTCAAGTATGATTGACTGGGATCATGCCATGCGATATAATCCCCTCTCCCCCTCATCCATCGGCGCTACACGATACAGCATTTAGCTTCCATCCAGTCCTCGCTTGCTCGGTATGCCTTCGCGCAGCAGCCACTGCGGATTACGCCCCAAGGCAAGACCTTCTAGATGACATTATATCCCGTCAGCGCTAAGGACACCTCATCGCCGATGCGTGACCATGTACTCAGTGTGGCCGCAAACTGGATCGCATCACGCTGCATGATACATCATGTCGAAGCAAATCCTTTACGACTTCGACTTACGTTACGCGTGATATCATACATAGCATTTTCAAGACCACAGCAGCAGCAGCTGTGATATTGACACCCAAAAACTTGAAGAACAAGGAGCTCTGGGCCAGAAAATTCTAGCCGTCGCGTCGCACTGACTCAGTGCCGATGGCTGAGGAACGTGAGAAAGTTTCAGCTGCTTCCCCACAAATAGAGCGCGCCGGCTAGCATTCACGTATCCGTGATATGCCACAGGTTCTGCAGTAGTTTGGATAATTTGATCTTCAAAAGGCAGCTTTTTTCGGTCAGTTCGTGCTTGATAGAAACTATTTACCAAGGTCCAAGCATACTTGCCATCGGTTTTCAAATCCGAGGCCGCCGGAGGTATGAAACACTATTCGGTTCATCTCGCTATTAGCCGAATTCACTCCCATCTGCCGGCAATGGAGGCGGGGCGCAAAAGCTTGGCGCTGCCTTTTATCAATGCGTTCACAAACATCCTCATTTCTCTCCTCGATGTCGTTCCATAAGCTGACCAGACGAGGGGTCAAAGCACTGGGGATTGTCTTGCTGTCTTCTATCGGATTGCTGATCTACCTACGTTGGTACGACGTTCTGCTTGTACGATGGATCGAATCGCCCCCTCCGCCGCTACTATATAACGGGACAGACCCAGGACTCCCTCCGTTATATGAGACAGTGCGAGCAAAAGAGCAATCTTTGCCGCACTATGACGAGTACGAGCACGGGAACGTGAAGTACCTCTATGCTGCTAACCACGCCCGCAGTAAGTCCAGGGATGTTTGAACACACGACCACTTTGCCCATTCGCCATTCTTCTAGACTCTGGTTGGGGGAACGTTATGCAGGATTTTGTCATGATGGCTTTGCTAGCGCACGATACTAACCGGTCGTGAGTTATCTTTTATTTCCAGAATGTTCAATTCAATCATATCCTGCTACAAAGATTCGTATTCAACGATTATGTTTGGAACGCGGATGGCTCGATTTACTCTGAATACAATGAAAAGAAAATACCATCCCGTTTTCCTCTCTCTGCTCTCCTCAGTGGTATGTACGATCGTCCACAATTCTTTCGGGCATTTATTTCAATTGACAGGTCCGATGGTCGGAGGTCCATGGCCGCCCGGTGACATGGCTCCATTATCTGTCTCAAAAGAGTTCTTCCATAAAGTATGCCCAAACGCAACAGTCCTGCAAGTGTCGGATATCAACACTGACGAAATTCGATTCAATGACGACATACCATCTGTTGAAATATTTGAGAAATGGGTAGAAAAAATCAACTCGATCCAGGATCCATGTTTGATGCTGAACCGGAGTAGTCACCCGATTTTTGAATATTGGTACGTCGATTCAATTGTGGTACTCCAGAACATGATCCTCGTCTGATTCCTTGGACCTACACAGGATGTTTGGGAAAAATCGAATGCTGAGCGTTTGGCCCTACCTTGGAAAGTCGCCAGTGGTTACCCACTGGGGATGGTCGTCTCTCGTCCACGAAGCTTACAAGAGAAATCGACATCTCTTTGGTCTTACGAAGACATCGCTTGACCGGAGTCCTTTGAAGAAAAATGATTTCATCCCCGGGCTTCTTGTGATCCACGTTCGACGAGGGGATTTCAAGGATCATTGTATGAACCTCGCGAACTGGGCTTCAGACTGGCACGCATTCAACTCGTTCCCAGAATTTCCGGACAAGCTGGATACATCAACTGACGCAGAGGTGAATTTGCGGCGATGCTATCCATCAGTTGAAGAAATTGTGGAGAAGGTTCGACAAGTTCGAGAGGAAGCAGTAAATCCTCTTCGATACTTGTACATCATGACGAATGCTCGGGTACACTGGTTAGAAGAGCTCAAGACTGCAGTTGCACAGGATATGAGTTGGGATCACGTGGGTAGTAGCAGGGATCTGGGTGTTACGTGGGAGGAGAAGTTTGTTTCACAAGCTTTGGACATGTTCGTCGCCCAGCAAGCCCAAGTATTTGTTGGAAACGGGGTGAGCCCTCCGTTACCCCATAATGATTCTTGTGCTGAGAGGTTGCAAGTGGTCAAGTTTGACGTCCAATGTGGTTATGCTGCGTGTGGCCCAAGGATCGGAACCGGACACCAACAGGTTCTGGTGACGACGGTGTCGGGCGAGTTCTGTGAGAATTCTATGATATATCCTACAATCGACCCGTCAATGTAACATTAATATCGAATTGTTGGTCGTTCGAGGATGGGGGCCCGTTGTGGTAATGGTCGGATTGAGAGAAAGATTCCCGACTCCCACGAAGGCTGGAAATGAGCGGTATTCACTCTCTCATTCGACGGTCCGCCGGCACGGACTGACTTCCTCCCCCCTTCTTTCGCAGTGAAACCTTGAAGCTCAAGGAGCTCTGCAGGCGATTCAGCCTCCCCCTTGATGGCAGCCAGCGCCTGCGAAAGCTCAGCGACGACCACGACGCCCGGGAGGGGTAGTGCACACACCTCTGGCTTCCTTCCCTTCGCTCGTCCTTAGGCTTAACCGATCCCTGCGCTGACGATGTCTTACTAACCTGGCAGCCTTCTCCCCGGTGCGACCCGACCCCACAAAGGCAATCACGACCAGAGTTGTATCGGAGGCGGCATGGGCGTCGCGGCGAGTGTGCCAGCGGTTGAAAACACGAAGAAGAAGAAGACGTGCATAAAGAGGTCGGCGAAGCGTCGCGAGCTGCTCTGCAACATCCCCCCTGCCGGTGCCACTCACACTGGCGCGGGGACATCTCCTTGGGTGGAGAGATCCAGGGACACCCGCACACAGGCTGAAATTGATGCTGTCGTTCCGTGAGTGAGTGTGCCGTCTGTCGGTTCATCCTCTCGAACTACGTTGATCTGGGAAACCTGCTCGCTTGCACAGGCGCAGTTTATCATGGAACACCACCCCTGCTGCGCTGTCCCAACCACTCACCCCTCCATGGGCTGCCACCCCGGCTCTGTCACCGACTGCGGGCATGACGGCTCAGCCTGGCTGATTGCCACCACTCGCTACCGCTGCCCGCCCGGAGCATGCTACCGTGCCGTTGCGCCTGGACCAAGTCACGAGCATTGAAAAGAGAGCACTGTACACATGATTTTGGATATGGGGCACCGTACATAACTACGTCGGGGCCATGCGCCGTTGCGATACCAATATTGATATTTAGCATTATTTACGGCACCGGCTTTCTTTTACTGGGACTGCGCACTGGAAGGCTGCGGACACGACTCATGTCACACGTATGGGTATCACCGCTTTTCGACCTGCGAAGCCTGATGAAGAGATCGATGTGCCCCAACTGTGTTTCAAGCTGGTCATGCGCAGCTCTTCCTCCGTATTGGGACGCGTTTTCCCTCGTTCCCTCTGGGAAGATAAACTGAAAATGCGGCATTAACGTATTCTTGCTTCTCTTCCTGTTGCTGGATGTCAGGTTTCTGCGCTCCTTGCGCTCCATTCCGCTCGCGGGTCCTAGTACTCCTTGCAGCCACGGTCTTGATCCTGGTAGCCTTTCCATTCAATCGCAGCCTCCTCTATTCTTCCCTTGTTGTCCGGCACTATCCCCCATTATATTCGCATCACCGCGAGCTAGAGCTGCAATTACCCCATTATCAGCGCTATGAGCGTTCAAACGTCAAGTACCTATGGTCACCAAATCATCCAGCCAGTATGTTTCAGGGCACGATATGTGTGTGTCGCAGTCTCACTTATCATCTCTGCAGGAGTAGGTTGGGGAAACATAATGCAAGATTACATCCTGAGCTATGTGCTTGCATACGCGACCAATCGCTCGTCAGTAACTCTTCGCCGAGCGAACCATTGCTGACACCATTGCTAGATTTGTCTTCGATGACTACACATGGGCCGTTGACGGTACACCTTACTCACACTTTAATGGGAGGCTTATTCCCTCTCGCATTCCCTTGAATGCACTGACCGACGGTACGAAATATCACTTTCTTGTGTTCCCACGAGCGCTGAGCACGATAAAATCCTCAAGGACCCTTAGCAGGCGGTGTGCTTCCGCCAGACGATAACACGCCTCGAGCTGTATACAAGGATTTCTTCCACAAAGTCTGCCCGAATCCAACGATATTGCGATTATCTGACGTCGGTGGCTGGAGCGATTCAGACTCCGTCAAATTTGTCATTGATAAATGGGTGGAGAAGATCACATCAATTCAGGACCCTTGTCTTCAGTTTGAAGAGACGTCCCCGGATAACCAAATATTTAATTATGTGTACGTTCATAATATCGTTTCTTGACGGAGAGGTGACGAGTTCCCGCAGGGTATATGCTCAGAAAGAACGCCTTCTGAGCATCTGGCCATATATGTCTATCTTACCTGTTTTGTCTCAGTGGAGATGGTCGCCCTTGATTCACGATGCTTTCAAAGAAAATAGCGAAATCATTTACCCACCTGCCTCGTACCGCCTCGAAGGCCAAGACTACAGGACTGAAGATACTATGGCTGGCCTACTTACAATCCACGTGCGAAGGGGCGACTTCTCTGCGCATTGCCGTTATCTCGCCCGCTGGAATGCGGACTGGGAAGCGTTTAACTCGTTTCCCGAGCTACCCGACAAGTACGATCAGGTCGGTTCTGATCCTCGACTTTCGGCGGAGAATTATCAAGCCTACATGGACCACTGCTTCCCTGGCATCGACCAGATCGTCGAGAAGGTTCGGACGGTATTGCAGGAATCGCAGGAACCTCTCGAACACATCTATATCATGACAAACGGTGAAACCGCATGGATCGAGGACCTGAAACTGGCGCTGGGTAGCATCGGAGGGTGGAAATCCATCAGAAGCAGCCGTGACCTGAGCCTGACGTGGGAGCAACAGTTCGTCGGGCAGGCGGTGGACATGCTGGTAGGCCAAAGAGCGCAGGTTTTCGTCGGAAACGGAGTGAGTAAATCGTTTGATCGTGTCCTGAGGTCTGACTCGTGAGGTGCGGTAGTGGTCTAGCCTTTCCTCGAACATCGTCATGCTTCGAATGGCGGACGGTCTACCCCCGGAGAGCAATCGATTTTGGTAATGTTAGATAACATCGTTTACATGCATTGGAAGGACTTTCGGATAGTTGACCAGATCTCCGTATACCTGATAGATGTTGGGTCTCGGACCGGGACACCGACGTGTCATAACACGATCACGTGATATTATGAGTTACATAATACCCACATTTCTACTTCCGCTGCGATTGTTGAACGCATATATGTATCATGTCTACAATATCAACTCAACTGCGCAACTTCAAGGAACCCACCAAGAATCAGCTACTCCATCTCTTCTTTTCTATTCCAGAGGTACCAACAAGTTCGCCATCTGCCAGCGATGGCGACAAGAACAGCGTCCCGGAGATCGAAAAAATGGAGATCAGCTCAGTGCTTAGCCTTGGAGAACACGGTATCGAAGATTCATACGTGAGTCTGGCCGCAACAATTCTCCTTCACAAGAACAATCAACGTTTGTACGTCTAGGCGGGAAAACTGCATCTTATTCCACCCTATCTGGCGTTCACCTCGCTGGACCGCAAGTCAGTCCGGTTCACCATGCCCCTCTCGACCGTCCGACGCGTTGAGAGACTCAACGCTCGCGCTGGTGTCTATGCGCTCAGTTTGTCGACTTGGCACGGCATGAAGATCGTATGTCGCTACAGAAATCAACATGATATCGATGTACTCATGTCCCTCTGCAGATCGTCCAGCTGACATCACTCCGGCCAACAGCAGATGCATTCTGTGCGTTACTACGCGATGCGTTGAAAGCAGAGCTTCAGCGTGGTCAAATGAAAGCCGTGAAGACGTTCGTAAAAACTTGTTATTCGGAAGCCCTCATATCCACGTCCTCTTCGGTCGCCGATCACGAGCGAGAAGACGGTAGCTTGGTCGCGGAGACTAAGGAGGGCTCTCAGCCTCTGGAAGCCGACTTTCACGGAGGTCTTGGTCTGAAGTTTAGGTTCCCTGGCGATCCAAAGAAGTAGGCATCTTGCTTTGTCTATCGTCTTATCCTTTGAGAACGTTTAGATTGCGTGAAGCCTCGAAAATAAAGCTCTGGACAACTTACTTGCAGAGTGAGTGTCTTGCGTCCGAATACGTTTGGTTTGGTGGTGACGCCTGGAGCAGCACATGGTCGGAATCTAACTTTATTGAGATACCCCCAATGCACTCGTCTCATCCAGGTCGGGCTACCCAATCGGCTCCGTGGCGAGTTTTGGGAGACTCTTTCTGGGTCACTCTACCTCCGGTGTGCTAATCCAGGTCTCTACCATCAACTTGTTGAGGACATCAAGGGCAAGCAGAGTACCAGCTTCGAAGACATTGAGAAGGATCTACATCGTAGCCTTCCCGAATACGCAGGGTACCAATCAGACGAAGGAATCCGTGCTCTTCGTCGTGTATTGCAGGCCTATTCCTTGAAGAACCCTGAAGTGGGCTACTGTCAGGTGCGTTAATTCATTTGCAGGTGTTCGAGCGCGCCTTCTAACATGCTATTTACTCTAGGCAATGAATATCCTTGCCGCAGCGATTCTCATGTATGTATCGTGGTCTTTGTTTTCTTTCCTGACTCACTACGGAACTGTAGTTACATGTCAGAAGAGCAGGCTTTCTGGCTCCTTGAAGTTCTATGTGATCGTTTGCTACCTGGTTATTACAGGTTTGTCCGCAGCTACATGCATCCCAGCGGGATTTGATTGGTCTGCTAGTCCGACGATGCACGGGACACTTCTCGATCAGAGAGTCTTTGAGTCATTGGTCATGCGGTGTCTCCCTATGATACATGACCACTTTTCGATCGTTGACGTGCAACTATCGGTAGCATCTCTGCCATGGTTCTTGAGCCTGTCAGTACAACTCTTCACAATTCAATTCATTAGCTCATTTTTCCATTCAAGATACATCAACAGCATGCCGATGGTATTCTCCTTTCGGATAGCGGATTGCTTCTTCTGCATGGGCCCTAAAGTGCTGTTCCAGGTTGGGTACGTGTTTTGTCTGCCCACTGCTGTTATGAAACGTTTCACCAATTCTTATATAGACTCGGTCAGTGTATTCACCGTGGTCTGACCACTTCTTATTTCCTTCCACTTTATAGCGATCCTGAAGATAAATGGGGAAAAGTTACTGCAAATCCAGGATGATGGAGGATTCTTGAAGTGAGTCCACGCCATGCTCACGGAGCAGTTTCCCTAATCCCATACAGCTTGATGAGAGAGTACTTTGCATCTCTTGGAGAGTCGGCACACCCAGATTCATCTGACCCGAGGACGCGTGCCATCACTCGCTTCCAGGAACTCCTCCTAGTCTCCTTCCGCGAGTTTGCGGTGATCACAGACGAGACAATTCTCTCTGAGAGGCGCAAGTACCGAAACGAGATCGTTAATAACATTGAGACGTTCTCAAAACGGTCTTCTATTCGGAATCTCAAAACTCTTGAAAGGTTTACAAAGGAGCAAGTGGGCCTGATCTACGATGCTTTATACAAAGCGATGTGCGTAGAGCCACCCCCACCGGCAGTGGCTCCACCACCTTCGTTGCTTGCCACCAACGATGGCACGCAAGAAAGGCCTGAGACCAGAATTGGACTAAAGACCTTCAGGGCTTTCTTGAGTGAGGTTTTGACATGGGCAAGCAACGAAAAGATCGTGTTCAATGGCTTCCAGGTGTGCAGACATCCCACTCTGGTGTACCTAGACCTTTACCTATTTTTGGTTAGCAACGCATCGACCGCGAGTTCGCAGAGCACGAACTCATTGATAGGCTTTTCTATTTCTGGGATACATCTTGTAAAGGGTCTTTGTCATTCCAGGTGAGGCTCGAGGTTCTCGGATTCGCAACCTTTAGACATTGACACGGCGTCAGGATCTAGTTTCTGGCCTAGATGGCGTTATGTTCAACGATTTGATGGAGAATATAGAATGGTTCTTCAACCTGCACGACAAAAATAAGGATGAATACCTGACTAAGGACGAAGTTTTAACATTATCCGAATCATTTTTGGTGCGTAACGCAGTTCTGTCTCTCGTGTAATTACCTGACACCTATCTGTAGTTCATTTTTCGCCATGAAATTGGCGATGCCTATCTGGGAGCAGTTAGCCGCTTCATGACGAACGCCTTTGAATATGGCGATACCCTCTTACCACAAGAGACCAACAGTGAGACTGGGAAAACCGAACCCCGGCAAATAGGCCACAATCAACCATACCTTAACCTTGCCACGTATGGTGTACCACACTGAAGTCGGATAACCTTGCTAACTGCCCTTACAGTTTCCGAATGGTCGTCTTGGCTGATGAAATATTGGAATCGTTTTTCGAAACTGACTTGTCAGCATCATTCAAGCTAGAGTCCGTTCCAGACCTGGAACTGCCAACTTCGAGCGGAGGCTTCTTGGAAGACCTATGGTCCAACATCGCGACCGAGGACAACAAGAAGATATTCCACAAGCTCAGCGACGAGCTCGGGAAGACGATCGGCAAGCATCAGGTCATCTACCGGCCTAGGATCGGGCGGTATACGAAACTGGAGGAGCCCAAGGCGCGCGAGTCGCTCGTCTCGCCTGCGTCCAAATCGACCATTGCGTCTAACAGTTCGGATACCGATACCCTGCTCGAGAAGTCATCGATCCAGGGTTCTTCGTCGACACTCACTATCAACGCCGTGGCCGGGCAGGAGGATGGCCCTGGTTCGGCGTTGTCGTCGACGTTCTCTCCCATGCCACACGTCAAGGCGGTTAACGCGGCGTTGATGGAGAGAACGCCATTCGCGATCGATGATGCAGGAGATGACGACGACGACGATAGTGACCTAGATATAGTCCACGGAGAGGACGACGAAGTGATGGATGAGGTCGACGCTTTCCTGGAGGCACACGATTCCGGACTCACGGATGCAGACAAGGAAGTTGCCAAAGGTGAGGGGTCTCTTCACGGCTGAAGTTCACGCCTTGATTGACAACTGTGCACCAAAGATCTCGTGAACGCGAAGCCCGTGTAGTTGACTGGAGCCCAAAGGCGCCTTTGCAGAACTTTTTCGTGTACAGTACGACACTGTTTTTACAATTGTATCAATCGCGTGGTGCGGAAGGAAGTCAATCAATTATACATAGTACCGGAAACAGAACATAGTGGTGATCGATGATCAATTTGAATCAGCTAAATCCACAAATGATATTTCAAGTAGATGGCCATCGCTCCGACCATATTCGAATTGTAAGGTCTGGTTCTATCGAGCCGGACGCTATCATGTTTTGATGGGGATGAGTCTGCGGGGGTGCACGATGTGAAATAAGATTCAGTTTTGACCAATTTGACTTACAGCGACAGCCACAACAACACCTAGAAGAACCTTTGTAAACATACGACTCAGAGGAACCATCAAAGGTGACTCCCACGCACCACCATGACCTTCCAACGTCTGTGCGACTTCGCGGCTCTGTAGGTCCCAGATGTACACCTTGTTGTCCTCACTACCGGACACGATCCATTTTCCGCCCGTGACGCTGAAGCATGCTGCGATGCAGTACTTTTCGTTTCTGTGGCCCATGTAGGTTTTCAGACATCGAGAGGTATGGTAGTCCCAAAGGCGGATCGCGCTGTCGTGTGCCGTGGAGAGTATATACTTCGAGTTGGGGGAGAACTGGACGTGCTGGCTGGTACATGTTACGCACGAAAGTCAAAAAAGGGGGGAATAAAATGAAGTTACCATATCGCGTCGTTTCCCTCGGTCAGCGTCTTGAGACACTGTCCTGTGGTGGTGTTCCATATGCGACTACCAGCCAAGTTGAGAGTGGATCGTGAACGAACGGATGAAGTCGACACACATTAACCCGTCCAGTCCACACGAAACGACGAGGGTTGCATCTCTGTTGAAATGCACCGCGGTCACATAGTCCATATGACCGTTCAACGACTTCGTGCACTTTCCTGTGTGGGTAGAGAGTGTGAGATTGAAGGGACGGGGTTTGATGCGCGGTCCTGACCTCTCGCAACGTTCCATATCCGAACGTCGCCGTCACAGCCTCCGGATACAAGAAGATCGGACGCGACGCTATAATTTACGCAAAACACGAAACTCGAATGGCCGCGCAGGTGTTTCGTGGTGAGGCCCTAAGCTTGCACCGTGTGTTTCCGTTTCAAGATATCGTGATGATGAACGCACAGTGTCTACGTTCCAGATCCGTATGGTCGCGTCGTCCGATGCGGACGCGAGGTACGTGCCATCTGTGGACCATGCGACGTCAGAGAGTCCCTTGGTATGACCATTCAAATTGCGTATGAGCTCCCCGGTGAAGGGTGACCATATTTTTATCACGTTGTCGGCGGCTGCATGTATGAGTCTAAAGGATATGCGTATGAGATGGGGCATACCACAGGACGCGAGAAGTGTGCCGTCTGGGCTAAACTTGACCGCTGATATCGACTGAGTGTGTCCACGAAGCGTGTATCTGAGTTGATAATTTGGCCGGTCGCGAGGGGTCGAGGAAGCCTGAACGGGTTGCAGTGGAGGTACTGGTGGAGGTGGGACAAGGACTGGAGGCGGGTTATCGGGAACTTGAGGATCGTCTTCGGTGGTCTGAGATGCGTTGTCGTCATCCGTTGTCGATTCATCTCCAGTCATGATACCAATGGACGAGTTTAGGTCTGTTTATGTTGTCGTTCAGCAAAACCAAGTATTTTTTCTCTTTGTCGAGGAAAAGCTCGACGAGCTCAAAGGCGATATTTCAATCCTCCGGTTCCGCTGAATTTCTCGCCTCTGTCACAGACGTGAATTCGTTCCTGCGATTCAACCGTTTACCAGAAGTAAGTTCAGATTTGTATTGCATGGCAATCTAATTCTCGTTCCAATAGGTCATCGTAGCTGGTAAGCCTGAGCCGCAACCTCTAGTGTCCCCACTCAATCTTCTGCTAGGCAGAGCGAATGTAGGAAAATCGTCTTTGCTCAATGCCGTCCTTGGGCGGAAAGATCTTCTCTTTACAAGCAAGAAGGCTGTCAGTTTTACTATCCTTCCTGCTGTTCTATCAGTTTACCGGATTACAGGGTCGCACCCAAGCTTTGAACTTCTTCAGAGTTGGTCCCCACCCCGGTAAGCTGGTTGTCGTGGACTCCCCTGGATACGGTTCACGAGGCCGATCGGAGTGGGGTGCTTTGTTCAATCACTACGTAACAAGTCGCGAGGAGTGAGTGATGGGCTGTTAACGTATGTACGACATTTATTGACTAGATTTGCACTAGACTGCGAAGAGTATACATTGTGTTTTCTGCCCCTCATGGCGTAAGGGCCACAGACGAAGCCATGTTGGCAGAATTGGACAATCAAGTCCAGCAATCTGGCGGAACGAAGCTCACGTTACAAGCGATCATCACGAAAGCTGACCAACTAGGAGACGCCGGTCGAGACCACATTGGGCAGATGAGGAGTGTCATACATCGTGCTGCACCAACATGCCTATCGCCCATCATTACCGCTTCCCCTCCCAAGGGTTCGAACTTCGGCATTGACCTCGTCCGTAAATCGATAACTGATTGTTGTAGATTATGACCCATGACCATCTTGCGTCATCCAACAGACACCATATATTTGTTGCTTCTAACCGCACCCCTTTGTTGTATTGAATTGATCCTTCCGTCATAGATGCCATCCCTCAACAACAACCCTGACAGGATGACCTTCGATCGTGTTCTAGCACCCTCGAATATTCAATTCAATTCCGTCAACAACTGCAGACACATTCGTTCCATTATCAAACATGTCGACTCTTCCTTTCATCTAATGTGCCATAATCTTGGAATGGAAGTCACAGCACGTTGCCATGTCTTCAATGTTACTCCACATTCGGACTTGATGACATGCTCAGATTGTGCGGACGAGTCTACAGATTCCCTCCCTTAGACATGCCCTCGATTACGGATCTCGAAGCGAATAAATGCGGATACCGTGGATACTTTGTCCTCCACACATGGTCAATAATTCAGTTTGTCTCCCGAATATGTTCCTTATCGAATTTCCTATCTGTCGCATGACTTTCCTCATTTCGATTCATGACTACTTTCGACCAGGGTATGGAACGTCTGGGATAGTCGGACAGGACAAACCAACCCTAGTGGTGCTCCTAGTTCGCCTCCACTTTCAACACGCCTCGAGAAAACTCTCCTTGAGCCGTTTGACAGCCATCTCCGATCTTTCGGTGTCGTTTCACATTTGTCTGCCTTTTGTTTCACGTTGCTGCCACTCCCCATTCTATTGCGAACTCAATCACAACGCAAACGTCATTATCAACTATCGCTCTTCCCACCCCACTGGAGTAGGGCGACGTCAACGTCCTCGAGTTTTCAGCAGGGTAATCGGACAATAGCCCTCTTGGGCAGGGTCACTGAATGAGTCCCAAAGAACATTCGGCCTTCCGAATAACCCCCCCTGTCGCCCCTTTGTCGCGCGTGTTTCTTCTCAGTGGCTATGCCTCCTCGTCCCTCCCCTTCTTTTTCCTCCTCTCCCTCCCCCTACAGCGCTTTCTTATGCGGTAAGGCGCGATGGCGGAGACTCAGCGACATACTCAGCGACTCTCGCGATAGCTAGCCGATTTCCCGACGGACAACAGAGCGGAAACGAATCGACTATTTACCTACTACTGGTCCCGTCGTACTCTGAAAAGACACAAAAACAATTAAATTAAAATAACGAGAAAAATGGACTGCATCCATGACTTGATCGATATAGCCTTGGTGTTTTCCCAACCTGGGTCACACGACGAGGTCGTGCGCAATATACACCCATACCGAAGAACATAATCAAAACGTACGCCCTGCCGTGAACTCAATGGCCCCCCTTCTGTCGTTCCCTCGTTCCCCCACCCTCTCATCCCTTTCTGTTCAACATCGCCCCGGGTGGATGGAAAGGCGAGAGAAAAATCCGATCCTAGTGCGCCCCTGAAGAATAACGCACGGCTCTGATTGCTCGGTCAGCGGGAACGTTTTATACTTCCTTTTCTATTTCGCTTCATCGTGGGACTGGGCGTTTGGGCGACGGCGCCTGCATCGTGTATACATACTTATGCATCATCGCTTCACCCATCTCCGCACATACCTAAAACAAAGTTGGATTTACCGACCGAGAAACGCTTAACTTGTACTCTCTACGCGAGAACAAAAAAGCTTCTCGGTGCCGTTTACGTATAAAAAGGCCATAGAATAAACGAAACGAAAATAAAAGATAAAAGAACGAAGATTAAATTACATAAATTAAACGCGCGATCAGCCCTGATCAGAAACGCCGGGATTGTTAGGATGAAAAGATGATCATTCACGATGACCCGTATAGATTACAATATTACAGTGCGAAAAAAATACTAAGAAAATACCGCAACAAAAGAAATTACATGGCTCGAATTCGCCGCGAACAGCGCGCGAACACAAACTATAGGCATGTATGTCACTCCGACCCCCACCCGCGTGCGCGCTCACTCAAGATCAAAGAGCAGGACCTCCGCAATACCCTGACCGTCGTTCTCGAGCCGCAGTGTGGCTCCTGGCTCGTATATCAAATATGCGCCATCCCCCTCTCGCAGCTCAACCTGTGGCCCGTCACCCTGTCCACCGGCCTTGATCGTGACTCCCTTAGCGGGGCCCGGGTTATAACCCGACGTCTGGATCACATGCATGTATCCCTTCTTCATTCGGCCGTTTCCGGCTGGGGTGTGCACGAGCGAGACACCAGGATGAATGAGCGAAGCGTACATCCAGAGTTCTGAGCGGATAGGAGCAGGCCCGCTGTCCTCCCTACCAAGGGAGACGCCTGGAGCATTGTCAGGGGCGACGATGGGGACGAACCGGTTCTTCTTCTCTTCGTCCGTGAAATACCTGCACGCAAGGGATATTAAGGGTCTAGGAGCGTCCAAGAAGCAGCTCGAATGTAAACGCGCCTCGTGAAGTAAGCAGGTTTGCCTCGTCCTGCTTCGGCGCGAGGCAACGCCCAGATCTGACAGAAATGAACGTCGTTTGCTCCGTGGGCCTTCTCGGAGTGCGCGATGCCTGTGCCGGTGGACGTCATCTGGAGCGCACCACGGGAGAGGACTTCTGTATTTCCCATCGAATCCTTGCTGAGAGGAAGTTGAATGAAAATATCTACGATGTAGAGATAGATGCTCACTGCTCGAGTTTCCCTCCGATGACATAGGAGAATATCTCATAAAGTTGGTGACTGTGCGTGCCGAACCCCGTGTTTGCGGCGACGCGGTCCTCGTTAATGACACGAAGAGAGCCAAACGACTCGTTGTCGCTGTCTTGATAACTACAGGGGTCATTTAGATAAGGAAACACGAGGAGCTGATCAACGGCAATTCACCCTGCAAAGGAGAACGTGTGGAAGGTCTTCAACCAACCGTGATCAGCATTGCCGCGTTCTACGCTGCGACGGGGGACAATCTGAACGCCTTTGTCTGAAACCATGTTCGTACTAGAAGCGTAATGAGCTGACGATCGGACGTTGGGGCGGTGGCGACTGTGCGATGCGACGGAGATGATTCTGTTCAAAGCCAACTGAAGACTTTCTGTCTGTTTTATACGCAGCGTTCGTGACAAACGTGTCTGTCGATGGCTTAGACATCCTGCAGAGGAGATTTACCTTTGCGGGTGTCGACGTACCCACGCCTTCCCACGAAGTGATCTCAGTTGGTCATCAGCTATCGTCATCGCTCGCAAGCCTGACTGATTATCTGACTCTCACAAACACAGGAGGGGAGCTTCGCTCGTGGAGCCAGAAGCCTTACAAAGAAACATCAACGACCCGCCTCGAGGCCCCACGAAAACACACTGCCGAGTACAAGTTGTGGCATGTTCTCCTCCCCTTTGTAACGCCTACCCACCGCCATGATGCTGATTGAGTCTTGCAGGGACGCTGGAAGTTCAATATCGAATATTGAATCATACAAAGTACTTCATGTAATCCAGGAGGGCTTCATGCTCTCTCGATGAGTACAAACTACATAATCGTGCATCTGATATGAAATAAACAGATAAAAAAAACTGACAGCACCAGCATTGCCAATTGAATTGGAATTCAATGCATACGCTATGCATTATGATCACCACCCTGGCACTTTATGTCACTGAAATGTGCTTAGAATTGCAAAGAACAAGACTTTGTTGACCCTGCAAGCGGGTCCCATTGATCTGATGGGCCAACGCCAAGAGGAAACGAACGACTGGTGACAACACTTCGACAGCATCGTTGCACGTGCATCCTAGGGACGTGCCTTCGTGGAAAAAAAAAGTGTGATATGTATTGTGGAATCCCTACTACATACACACGTCAGTGTTCGCCAGGCACTCACTGTTCGTAGTCATTATCTTATCGCTAGCGCATACAGTGCTTCATACCCTCAACAGTCGTGTTCTTGCCACGCTTGTGTTTCTCCCCACAGGGGCAATCGATGATAACAGGTCCGCCCTTCCAAGACATCGAAACAAACGCAATGCGACAAAGTTGCTCGTCTTGATAAAACATTTATTTCCCACCCCACAACATTCCCCACTCGCTAAACTGGTTCCATCTCACATCACATCGGAAATGCGCATGCGGGACAGTATGTACTTCAGTTAAAAAAAACGAAAACATTCCTAGATCACCGGTGAGAATGCGGAGAAATGCTCCTCTCGCGCGATTTGTTTATCGGTGGTCCCTCAGGACCTGTTCTAGTCTGACCAATCCCTGGCTCACGGATCTCGCTTAAGAGACCGTCGAGGACGGATTGCTCTCACCAGCCCCCTGTTCATGCAGCGAACAAGGGAAAGCACTGCCCCATGCGAGAATAAGAAAGCCACCAACCTGCAACTTGGTGTAATTGTATACGGACACGAGCCCCGTGATCCGTCAGAAGCCCACAGACGCGCCGATTAGAACGGGAGTCCCCCTGAACATCACCAGTCTGCGCACTCGAGATCTAGGTCCGGTCGAACGTTCCTGCGATAATTCGGTCCCGTAGGTGGGTATCAAGTCAATAAATTTATCAAAGTTCGTCCGTTCTGAATTGACCCCCCTCTCTCTCACCCTCCGTTGTTTCCCCGACATGCTTGCGCTAGCGCGGGAATCGTACCGGTGGCGACGGCAGAAGTGTCAGCGGATAACTAAAACAACCAGCAAGTATATCGGGAATCCTGTTACATACCTCACCACGTCTGGCAAAGACGACGCACAGAGTCGGATCCACGTTCCCATCGCATCCACGTTCCCATCGCATCGTTGCGTGTATCATATGTTCGACAACTGGAAACTTTCTTTCTCGCCAAGACCTTGCGAATGCATCAGGTGACCCTGTCCAAGAAAAAACGCCAGTCGCCAAACTAACAACGTACCACGGGAGAGCGAGCTGCTCGGCGAGCCGCCCTGATCGTACGGCGTGGGACTTACTATGCACTCGCGAGGCACATATTCGATCCAGTCTTTGGCGGGATAGCGATATGACGAATCCGGAATCGGATAAGTGATAAGGGATACGGCTGCTGTTTCAAGTTTCAAGTACATCAACCCTAAGTGCCGGTCCGAACTAGTTCTAAGGTCCAAGGTTCACTAGATGTAATTGGCACGGACTTGTAGAAGAGTCAGGTTATGGCAGCACGAGATCAGCGAACGACACTGTACATACATAGGGCCCGAATACCTGTCCGCATGTATCCACCAACTGATCACCAGTTCTGTTGATGGCGGACTGTGCCCGCAGCAGCGCAGCTACGATAGTCAGGGTGGCAGCCACAAGAGAATGCGACCGCAAACAGACAAGCCAAGCAAAATGGAAGGATAGAAGGATTCCAATGCCGATCGGAGGCTAGACCAACAGGCGAACGACCGACGCAAACCCAACGTCTAAGGCGAACTCGAGGTCGTACGTACGTACGAAGAAGAAAGGACGAAAGAAAAACAAAAAATACGGGAGCCAAAAGCCACCAGGGTCGCCGACACCCATGATTCGCACGACGATTACGCATTACGATTCCCCCTCCTTCACCCGCGCTTGCATCGGACTACACAACCCATCACCGGGCCGTCAGGAAAGACGGTGCGGGCGGATCGTAACTCACCAAGGTTCGCCCTGCGAACCTGAACTGGACCGATGATCGGATCGTGACTCAGGGATGTGTGGGATGGGGGGAGGGGGTCACTTGAAACCGATTTCTGTCGTGGTTGGTTGGAAATTGGAATACTGCTACAGGCACGGGTCGGTCGGTCGGGTCGGTCAGTCATAAATAATTTGACTTTGCATATGAAACCGAACGGAGCGGACCGTCGCTCTACATACGCGTGAGAAAGAGACTTGCAACTAGGTTTGGTGGACTGTAAATTACATCACTACTGCAATAATATCGCCCATCGCCCATCAAAACTTATCATACTTTCAATGTCGGGATGCGAACTACTTTTTCCTCAGGATGACAACGAGCGATATTCATTCGAACATCACATCCATTTGAGCGTAGAATGGAGGCCCATCATGAGGTGGCAATAGAAGTCGGTCGGAACTAGTTACATGCTTATCTTTCTCTTACTATAACTCTTCTGAAATCTTACGCACAAATCCCTCGAAAGCAAGAAGCAGCAAACAAAAATAAAACTCATCCGTTATGGAAAAACACCAACGCCATCGGATCCGACCATCGTCGCTAGTCGCACGGTCCACCGTGGTTTGCACCAAACAGAGTCTTATTGAATCACGATTAGTCGGACGATAATACTAGTGTCCACATTAGCGTTTACCGATCTTTCACAAACAATAGAATCATCAGCGGGCAGGTTATGTATACTACATAAATGGTATGACGCGCCAGCACATCATCTGAGTGCACCCTTGTGAGAAGCACGGAAACATCCGGGAGCACGGCGTGAGTCGCCAAGTGGCTCCATGGAAGATCGCAGAGCACCGTCGCACCACCAGAGATATATTCCCACGCGTGAGATGTCGCCCAGACGCAGACCAAGTTACCAAAATCGGGTATCTTCAGGCGGCAGCTCCCGCAGCATCCGGAGCATGACCACGTTGGAGGTCAGGCTCGAGAACTAGGGTGCGTATATGTCAGCGGGGAAATGTGACGATCAAAGAACCAGGATGACGTACGCCATTCCCGATAAACACCTGCGCACGCTGACCGACTAGCATGTCCATAGATTGTGCCACCGGCTTTGCCTCCCAGCGAAGTCGCAGATCCCGACTAGTCGTAACCGAATCCCACCTCTTTACACGCCCGAGTGCCTCCTTTAGGTCGTCCACAAACGCCTTATCCCCGTTCGTCATGACGTAGACCCTCTTGAGCTCTTTCATCCCACCGTATACCTTCTTCTGGTCAGCAAGCACTTCGCGTACTTTCTTCGCGATCTGCTCGGGTGATGGGAAACATCGCTCAAGATAGAGCAACCTGTTCGCTTCGGTTGTTTCCCCGCCTCCCGCATCGGGAGGAGGGTGAAATTTATCCGGCAAGACGGCATATTTGTTGAACCCGTTGAAAGTCGAGGCCCATTTCGCAAGGTGTACGCAATGGTCGGAGAAATCACCTCTTCGGATGTGTAACACGAGGAGGCCTGGGATTGGGTTTATCTTTGATGCTGGTAAAATAGGATCAACGTTGTGCAGCTCCTTCGAGCTCAGACGTGATGACAGCCGCAAATAGGATGGGAGGTATTGGAAAGACTTCCTGTTAGCTCCAAAGAGATGCGAATTGCGGGCAAACGCCTCTAAAACGAGTGGTGACCATGAGAAATCTTGTAGCAATGGCGACTTGGAAAGCCGAGGCCAGATCGACAGGACACGCGCTGATCCGAAAACCCTGAAAAGGAGACGATCAGCTTGTCGTAAGAGCGACATCGCCACATCTAAAGACGCACCAGATATCGAACAGCTGAGGTGAATCCGACTGGATTTCGACACATGGGTCATTGATAGAATTGAGCTTCTCGACCCATTTGTTGAATATTTGCGATGCAGGGACATTGTCGTCGTATCTTATTTGTGCGCTCACGACCTCGTTGCTGTCTAAGATGGTCGGGTTCGGACATACTCGCTTAAAGTAATCCTTGTGAACGGCTCGAGGTGACGGATCACCGGGACGAAATGAAGAGCCAATTATAGGTCCTATGGCCCGCGGTCGAAGCATCAGGTCCAATACAAAGGAGGATGAGCACACACGACGTACCGCTGATGATCGCCGAAAGGGGTATCCGAGCAGGGATTAGCTTGCCATTGAACTCCGCGTATTCTGCGTCTCCGCGTGACCATGTATAGTTGTCGAAGACGAAACTAGAAAAAAAGAATGGAGTAGGATGGTGGCCGAGGGTTGACGGCGACTCACGCTCGATTCGTGTCATGTGCTAGCATCGCGTTGAAAATGAGTTCTTGCATGACGTTTCCCCATCCTGATTCTGACGAACCGCGGTGCCATGGATCAGAGAAGGATAGGATGGAAGACGCAAAAAACGACGCTACCAGCGACATGATTGGGTGCCCAAAAAAACTTGGCGTCTCGTCCCTCTGGGAACGGCAACGAGAGGTCGTGCTGCGGTAGGTGTCGTTCGTACTCGTGATAGGCTTCATAAAGCGGAGGAAGAGGATGGTCTGCGTCGTCGTCGTCGCCATACGAGGCAAAGTGGAGGTGGAGACGGTAGAGGAACAAACAGAAAAACGCGGCGAACGACAAGATGAAAAAGAAAAGGAGCCGAGTGCACCGCCTAGGGAAGTAGCGCGACCCGTGCCTCGCATCAGTCGCTTTCAATGGGAGGACATGAGGAGGGTCCGGTGTCCGAAGAAAACGTCGTTGACTCGGTACGAACGTCATTTCAATCAATGAGCGGTCGAGTGCGTAGTTAGAATCCCAACGCTCCTCAAAATCACACGTGTTGAAAATAAATAAAAAAGTGTTCACTCGAGCATCGACGCTAACTCGTACGTTACTCATCCCACGCTCAAACACCTTTTCGTGAGAATCACCAGGGCATCACACAAGTCGTTGCCCTGGGACACCTAGCAACAGGGTATGGTTCTAAAGAAGAACCCCTCCCTCCTTACATCTTCCTGTTCCTCGGTCCCCGACCTTGGGTAGGTAACCGTTACGACCTTTGAGAAAAAGAAAAAGAAAAAGAACGGACACGCTAATAATAATGCCCGTGCGTAGTTGCTTGTGGTGACCCCGCTTCTGCTTCGTACTGCGCAGCGCAGCGATGCCATCATACATACCACGGTCCGCTGTAACGTTTTCCTTTTTCTTTGTCACATAAGACTCTTATCTTATATATTTCACACCTTGTTGCAAATGCCTGTGCCCAGTATATAAAGAGTCGTCTACTCGTTTGTAATTCTTTAGTTTTGGAATACTCATTTACTTTCGTCCTCTTTTCGAGTGTCGCGAGTCATTGTTTGAGTTGTTCCTTAATATTATTCCAAAAGTCCCCATCACTTGCCGACTTTTCGTCCTCGAGTCCCTATCCCTATACGTCATCTCCATCATTCAGCTCATTACAACTGCCCCACCCCTATTATCAGCAAGCAGAGAGCAAGACACCCTCATTGTAGGAGTTGGATTCTACATTTGTCTTTCCATCTCTTCTCTTCTTGTTTCTTTTCTCTCTTGCCTGAGCAACAAGACTCTTCATCAACATCTTTTGTGTTCCACCTGATAAGAATCAATCCTCACATCCCCATCACTGATACTTTGTTTCCACCTGTCTGATTATAGCATACTGTTGGCAATGACAAAACCTATACAGGAATTGCACTAAGTCACTTCAAAGACTAATAACTCAATGGAGGGGAACTGTTTGGTCAGGAATCAACCTGAACAGACTAAGGAGTCTGGCTGGTGCTGCATTCATTATATACTATAGTACATGAGGCTGGTTTAGGGCCAGTGTGTGAGTAACCTATCTATAATAAGTTAAAATACCATGAGGCTACCATGCATCAAGCATGCACTAGCCATGAAGAGCACAGGTTATGTGATCCATGAGGATTCAATGAGGCAAGGCTGTGTGCCATGCATTTACAATGTGTTGTGATGTTATATGTCTAGACCTCGATCACATGACTAGATAAGATAAACTTGAGTGCTAATCCATTGGTAAGATAGACATGTACCTAGATAAGATAAGATAAGATAACTCAGGCACTTAAGACTTAGGTGAAAAATGAGGGTCGTAACACATACACCAGGTCCCAGGTGTAAGGGTACTGATGAAAGGCTATCTCTTTATCATTAAATAAAAGTGGCAGCCTTAACAAGCTAAATCGCAGCTATAGTAGGCAGTCCCCCAGTTCCCTCACACCTCTCCCATGTCTCACAGATGTATTTCAATACCGTGCTCATGTCATGGCTACTTTTTGTTTCAGATAGGCAAGCATTGCCACATCAGTGCCCCTATGTATCACAGACTGTTTTTAGTGAACATTGTTGGACTCTTTGTGAGATTCACTGTTCAGTCTCATAGAGAACTGGTGGTTTGCCTGCCAACTCTCTCTCCATTCATCTCATACATTGAAGAAATCAGGAGAGTCTTCCTAAGGAACCTGATCTATTTGATATTCCCTTTCCTGCATTCATGCTAGTGCTTCAGGGAGTCTGCCACCTAACTGAAGTAACTACAAACATGTTTTTGTCATGTTCAGTTACAGCATGGAACCACTCATTCCTACCTCACAAAACTTATCTCAAGCCTCATCTCAAGCCTCTTCCATTTCCGCCACTGAGCGCAACCACCTGATCATGTCTTCAAACATGCTGCCCCCACTCCAATCTCACATTGCCTCGAACATGGAAGAATTCCATGAAATGATGTGTGTGTGGACCATTGCATACAGAGATAATCCATCAATGGCAGGACTGCCTCCTACCTTACGTGTCCCTTCTTCTGTTGTCTCATCTACTCCAGTCTGTCCACCACCAGCAAGGTCCTCATTTAGAGTCCGCCTACCACAACCCTCACCTTCCCCTGTCTCTACCATCACATGAGGAGTATATGCCTCCATGCACAGCCCTTACGCCCCTTATGACTTCTCCTCCACAGGATCCATTGGAAAGTCAGCTGTAAAAAGGCCCAATGACTTTGATGGTGATAAGTCCAAATTTGATGAATGGATAACTCAATTAGGTCTCCACCTCGCTGAATTTAGTGGTCATGTAATAGATAAACTCAAGATCATGATCACTCTGTCTTCAATGAAAGGCAGAGCAGTCAGACACTTCACTAATCACTATTTCCAAACCAAAGGTTCTGTAATAGATTCCATCACATTCGAGAACTTCATGTCAGAAGTAATCACAAACTTTAAGGACACAGAGTCCAAGCAGAAGGCACAAAAGAAACTACTGTGCCTGAAGCAAGGCTCCAAACAAAATGTGGAGGACTTCTTCATAGAACTTCACCAACTGTGCCTTGAGGCAGAGTTTGACTGGTCCTTGAATGCCACCACTCTCCTGAATGTCATTCATATGGGAATTAAAAAGAACCTGGTCAAACATGTCAAATAGGCCTAAATTGGTCACAAAGACTCATTGCTACACAGTGAGGATCTAGATCATTGGAAACAAGCACTGAAAGATGTGCAAAATACCCTTGAATCTATGACCGAGTGAATGCATGAGTCAAACCCCCAATGGAACCCTAATCAGTTGACAACCAAGGCTGCAGAGACAACTGTGTTATCAAACCAAAAGTCATCCCCTTCCTCCTCCTCTTACTCCACTGCCCCCATCCCTGGTACCACCAGTCCAATGGATTTTTCCAAAGCGATTGCGGACAATGTCTGTTGTCATTGTGGAAAACCTTGGCCATGTCAAGAACATATGCATTGTCGCCCTATCCAAAATCATCACTTTGAAGTAGACAGTGAAACATTTGAAGTAACTGACGACATGTTAATAAACTTACAATAAATGGCAAAGGATAAAGAGAAGGGTTTTGTTGAAGGACAGTAGACAGGTTGACTACTGTTCCTATTAAGTCTGTATCATCATGTAAATTATTCTACCATAAATATTTGATTCTATCCAATGATACAGACAAGACCCAGTCATTCAATGTGCATGAATTAACTAGAATGGCTGCTGAACAAAACCAACAGGTAAGCAAAGATGAGTGGGAGCCTATTTAGCCCCCTATTCTGGTCGAAGTTTGTGACAGTACCAGTGCAGTATTATGCCAAATCTGGAAGAACAGTGCCTCTGTCTACCCTAGTGGACATGTAATCAAGAGCACTAGGAATGCAAATGGTAGATTGCTTTGCAAACTGGTTGACCAAGTGTGAATTTTCAGAAGAGATTCCTTGGCGGAGGACCCCACTTCAAGATCAATGGGCAAGGGACTACTCTCTAACCCTACGAAGGGGGTAGAATTGAACACAGGATGCCGACATTGGTTTAACATGGTGGACCCATGGTCAATTGACTGGATGCAACAAACAGTGTGCCTAGGAGACAAAAAGAGATTGATCAACCACCTCCGCTTCTTCATACACAAATCCCACATCAATGAAGTCAACTCTGACCTGGTAAAATGGATACATAAAGCCAGCCCAAAACATGCCTTCTTCCTTCTAAAGGATCTCCAAAAGAAACCTAAGTACATCAGAAGAGTAAACAAGTCCACACAAGCTTTTGAGCTAACTGTGACCTTGCAAACTAGAGATGGACAAATGAAAGAGGTCCTGGCACCACTAGATTCCGGATGTACAGGTTCTGTTACGACTGGCCCAGGTAGGGTCAGCCGTAGACTCGATGAATATGAGAGACAAAGTGCTAGGAGTCCAAAGGTAGACACCTGAGGATGACGAAGGGCTGAAGACTAAGGGTGCCTCAAGAGCTTCACCACAAAGCATCACAAGGGGGCTTGACTAAGAGCTAAGGGCTAAGGGTGCCTCAAGAGCTTCACATTGAAGCATTACAAGAGGACTTGACTAAGGACTAGGGGTTGTGAGCACACGCTCAGAGAGATGAGGGGACTGAGAAACTCAGAGTGGGCTAAGAGCAGGTGTATTTGAGAGAAGATCGAGTAACTCTAGCTTAGTGTTATAGAGACGAGTGTCTAGGGTTTATATAGGAAAGAGATGGAAGGTCATGAAACATGACCAAAGGGGAATGTGTCATCCACAGTAGGAATGAGTCATGAAGACTACAGATGAGTAAGAGTACACTAAATGGGTGACAAAGCAAAGTGAGTAAGCATGAGTAAGGGTGATTGGTAATCCACAGTTAAGGACGAGTCACAAAGACTGCAGATGACTAAAGTACAGTAAGTAAATGATGGATAAGAGAAAGGCATAGTAATAAGCATTGACGAAGAGAGAAAGAGAAAGAAAAGGAGCAAGTTGTAACAACTAGTGGTCTATTGTATACTCACCCTTATCTCAAGTTGCTCACCAATATTCAAGGACCTGTCTATATCAGTCCACCAATTCCACAGCCAAAGCATCCTTATCTCACACCTATCCCCCCCTTGGCATGTCCCTCTCGCTTCCAACATGTCCATGTCACACCATACTCACTCTCAACATGTCCACATCATGGTAAGTTTATTGTATACTTGCCCTTATCTTAAGTCACTTATCAATATTTAAGCTATCTATATTATTATATACACATGCCACCCTGTCATACTATGTATTGCTATGTAGTATGTGGTTTATATCAAGTTGCTACCAGATCATATGTAGAGTAATCGAGTATGAAATGTGTTACGTGACAACTATGTAGTACTATGTACACTACAGTTACTACAGAAAATGAACCCTTGCTACAGTGGGAAAACACAGTTTCCTGATGTTATCTTATCTATTTCACACCTCGTTGCAAATGCCTGTGCCCAGTATATAAAGAGTTATCTACTCGTTTGTAATTCTTTAGTTTTGGAATACTCATTTACTTTCGTCCTCTTTTCGAGTGTCGCGAGTCATCGTTTGAGTCGTTCCTTAACATCCGCCTCTGCTAGCATCCGTTTGACCCCATTAGGGAAATTCCTATCGATGACGGTATTGATATCACTTCGTGACCATGACGATCCATTAATGCATTCCCCACCTTCAGACATAACCCAACCTTGGCGCATCGCTTCGAACTGAAGACAACCGAAGACAGAGAATCCGACCAGCACCCGACGTTTACCTATTTTGCGATCTGCTAGTACGATCGTGTTTAAAAATACTTATTTGCTCCTAATTAGCCGGCCAGTGACAAGTTTCAAATTTTCATAGATGGCTGAGCGATATAGACTATGTTCATTGGTGGGAAAGAGAGGGAAACAACACATATTAAAAGACTCTCCCCAGGGAAGGCTTGTCAGCGTGTTTTTTTTTCGAGCTCGTTTTGACCAAATCGCGTCGACTTCTTTCTTCTTGATCGGATGGATCTGCATATAATTGCAACAACACAAGGCCGTGTGAGGGTGAATTCACCCTGAATAAATAAAACGGTTTTATGTAAAAGGAAAATCATGATCAGCAAGACGCTGGACAGCTGACATGGAGTCCAGCTCCCACTCCACTCCAAGGCTGTCCCAGTCCCTCACTGGCACCAACATAAATAATGTGTCGTACGTTTACACAAATAACGTCGTCCGGTTCGTGCCATGCCATGCCATGCCCATGCCCCTTACATACTTTCCAGCACCGCCAGGAATACAGTTACATTTGACTCATCGATGACGGTCTGACCAGTCATTGAACCCACCTCGTCCGCAAACTTTCCCCAAGGAGTCTTCTTCTCGATATGATCCTGTCAGGGTCGTTTCGATCATCATTTTTTTTTTCGCTATAGGCTGAGTCTCGCACGCACGTTCTGTTTGAACGATCCATATCAAGTCGAAGTTGCCGACCAATCTGAACAAAAAGAGAATAAGCGAAAAGCGAACGAGAAAGTTGCAACATCGCAACAAAAGACTTCGCTTCATTCCATTCGCCCAGGGGACGATCCATGGATACACATCATATAGTATGATATGTCTATCTCCATATACCCCCCGTCACGCGCGTACGTTCATTGCGTTTTTATGAAGGCACCTGCCTCCCCCTTGCTACCCCCCCCCCCTCCTCAGCCTCCGATATACACAGTAGGTACGCTCCTACGAGCCCGCCGTGTGAATGCACTCCGGACGATATCAGATAGTGGCGTATGCTGAAACGAGGCCAACTTGCGACACTCCAGGAGAGACTCGGAATGGCCCCTCCACCGCCCGTTGTATCGGGTCCTCGTTCACAGGGCCAAGCACCGTACGATGTACACGCAGTGGATGGACTGGCCTGCAAGGAAACCACGCAAGCGCTTCTTCCTCCCCAGATCCACCATGACGCAATGATGCGTGACTCCCATCGAATACATATACCATATGTATTGTGGAGATACCGATATGATCATCCAGGGATGACGCTGGGCGGACCAAGAATAGCCACGTATGTAAGTGCTTGGGCTACATACGTTGCAAGGGTTGCGCGACGAGATCGATCAAAAGGAATTCCTGTGCTCCGTCCTGTATGTACCCTTTGCTCTATTGTTCCCTATCCAAACCCATCATATCATCATCGCCCACCCGATCACACCCAATCCCGTGCCCACCGCCTTTTTATTCACCGGCTCTCAGGCGAAATTAGACACGACGGACTCCCAGGCCTGCACGATTCGAAACTCCACGCGTGTGAGCAGGTGGCTCATCCAACTGCCCATTCTTGCTACGAAAAAGGGAAAAAGGAGCGCAACCTACAAATGAAACCTTGTTTCTGTTTCTGGGGGGGACACATGATTGGCCTCACCTGCCTCCACAACACACACATACACATGCACACACCGGTTCTTTCAATCTGGCGTTATGGTACAAGTTTAGCTACAGTGGCTGGCAAGTTCGAGGGAATTGGGTAAAAAAAACGACTGCGGTACCGCGCCTAAATATGGCCGTCGGGGAAATCGTCGGGGGTGATCTAAAAGAAAAACAAGCGAGAAAGGGAACCAGGACGGCGGCGGGACATTCGGAACAATTGGTGAGTAGCGACGCGTCATCAGTCCGGGCGCACGACGACCAAGGCCGTTGCACAGAAAACGCTTGGCGAGAGAAACATGGTTTGACGACTAGTCCGTGTTGCACAACCAGCTGGCGAAAGGCGAATCTCGTGAGAGCCAGTTGATGTGTGAGTTTGCACTCGATTCGTCAGTGAGCGTGGTCGCTCAGTTCCCGTGACCCGCTGTGCTCGTAGATACTGGGCACCACGCCCACCCCTGAAGTACGGGAAAGCGAGGGCGAGAGAGACGACGATGACAGAGGACATTCATCTCACGCTGGCGTCCACGCCCGTTGCTTGCTAGTAGGCGATGAGACTGGAGGCGTTCGTAAGGGAAGGAAGACGACGAGAAACTGTGAAACACGAAAGTGGAGGGAGGGAGAAAGAGACGAAGGCGCGGCATTCCCACTTCCGTCTGTTCAAGTTAGTTCGCATCCGCGCCTGTCAAAAGGAACGCCATCAACTAACGTATCAAAGCCTCGCCCATGTTCGATATTCATCAATATCTTGGATCAGATTCCCAGAATCAAAACGTTCTGGCAGGAGATTTGACAAATTGAAGAAGGCCCTGGTGTCCTAGGGAAATTCGGTGGATAAAATAAGAAAAATGTCTCAAAAACCGCCATCGCGTACAGCATGGTTCTATAGTTGCAAGAGTAGCAAATAGATATATGGTAATACGTAGGTGCTAGAAGAGAAGAACGAGTTCCCGACCTCGGACGCGCGCGAGTAGGTCCTGCCCGAGGCTCGGAGTCGGCGAACCCCTCTGGAATCTGTCGACGGCGAACGCCTACATACCCTACGTACGTGCGTCCGTCCGCACAGCACGGCGACACACACTTCGTCTATGTACTTGCGCAACGACACGGTACGGCACGGGTGCGTATTGTGCACACAGCCAGGCGATGCGTTCTAGCCCTCCATGACTTCCGTCTCGAGCGTGGTTTCGCTGTGACTGAATTCGCGGATCGATGGGAACCCGCCGGTGCAACATTGGTGTTATGTGTTATGAATCAGGTGGATCCGGTGAGTAGGGGTGATCCCCCGCGTTCTTCGGTCGTGGGTGACCCTCAGCTTTCTTGCTCCTTTCTCGCACGGAATCGACCATTCGCTCAGGCTCACGTTCGGTAAACGGTCTTCCGTCGGAGCAGAATTGGGAAAGAATGCGAGCGAGGGGGGACTAACGCGCGAAACAGAACGGACGTGAACGGAGACGGACGTATGGACGGCCTTCTCCTGCCAAATGAAATGCCGCCAATTGATTTGATGGTGGGGTTGGACCCTTGAAGTCGAGGGAGGAAGGCACCTACGAGTCGGCGCGAACGCGCGCGCGCGCGGGGAGGGGGGAGCGAAGTTTCATGAAATCAGTCTTCCCTTACCTTTTTCACAGCAACCAACTCACGCCTCCACGCATTCGCTTCTCACACCACGGCGATCTTGGTGTCTCCATTATGTACAAACCTCGCGCCGCGTCCATATGCATCCAATTGAGATTGCTGATCGTTGGAGCGCCATCATCGAATTCAATTCCATCACCAATGCAATGCCATGCCATGCATCGTGTGCCCCACGATTACTTAGGCATAATATAGAGTCAGGATCGAGTGGAGGGCCCTCTTAAGATTGATTGAACATGCTTCACTATGACGTTGGAAACTCTGTCGAACGAAAGTTGGAAAGCTCTAGTGGGTCAGTGGAAGTAGCAATGTCATCGCTCGCCGAGCGCCTCGTTGGTTCCGTTCAAAAGAGCTGTGATCCCGCTCATCATGCATGTGCACTGCCATCAACGCCAGAAACGGGTCTGTCCCACACGTGGTCGCAACGGACAACGGTATTCGGTAGACGGGGACTACCGGTAAATTGTATGGAAAAATAAAATAAAAAACAATGAACGGCAACATTGCTACCAAAAGACGCATGGATTAGCCGCCCTGGCGAACATGTGTGTGCGCGGGTGCTTTACATTTTCTCGTTCCTCTCCTCACCTTCCATTTCGATGTTTGCCCCTTCTGCCCCTCCTCCTCCAAAGGGAGAGAGAGAGAGAGACCGTGCGGAAAACCCTCGGGTGACGGCACTCAAGGACCGGCTTTCTTCCTTTAGATCCCATTTAGTTTTCTTTTTCGTCTTTCGACACTGAGACTGCGAAATATATATTAATATTTCCCTGCTGTCCGAGCCGGTCTCGAGCTGATGCATTGCCGAATGTGGTATAGCGGCCTGGGCCTGGGGACAGAAAATACATAGCAAGCAAAAAATAAAAAGAGCCGTTCGCTTGAAATGCGCCGCATCGTAAGAACATCGTAAACTTGGTCAAGTGTGGTGGGTGGTGGGGACTTCCAAGTACCACGGGGATGACGTTGTTCGCTTCGCATCTGCTTAACAAAGGCGAGGGAGTGACATATATGACGATGATCAGGAGGTGCACGATGAGGGCGTAACGGCAGAACGGGCTCAGGTCAGATGAGGCTTGGCAAAATCCCGTGCTTGCCGTGGGAGGGGACTCTGGAGGGCAATAGAACAAGAACAAGCAAGGAAAACAAAACAAAATAAAGACGACTTGGCGGCAAACGCCAAGTTTCGAGGCCGTCACACGTGAGTTATAATGTAAGAAAGGTATCGGCGTTCTCATGTCACACCCAAATGACCGGATTGTGTGGCGGATGTGGTGTGTGTGTGCGTGTGCCTGCCAGCGGTGGTAGGCAGCGATGTTATATCGTGTGGACGGCGAAGGTTATGCGCCGACAAAAAGCGCGTGCGGCGTCTGAAGATGAAGTTTGAGTTTGAGCAAGGGACAATGACTGTCTGACGGGGGGGAAAGGGATGCGGGAGAAATAGTGGATTAATATGGTATAATTAAGGTGGACTAGGATCAGATAATGTACAAGCGATAAAGGTAACCCTCGACTTTGCCGACCTGTGTGGTACAGTATGGAAAGTATGTACGGTAGACGAGTGTGAAAAAGAGTTCGGGTGCGTTTTCGTACATGAATGCGAGTGGCGTGAGCGAAGAAGGAAAAAGAAAGGCAGAGACCGGTGTGAGAGGTCATTCGAAGTTGTACTCGACGGCAACACGACAAGCCTCGGGTATGTCTGGTGCGTGGCCATGATCGCGCAGACTGGAGGCGGAGGGGAATGTTGCGTCGCATGCGGGACAAGGGTGGCCGGAGAGCCTGGATATGCTGTGGCCATCGCGAGAGCGCGAGCGTTTTGAGGAATGCGAGACCTGGCGCGGAGGTGAGCGGGCAAGGCAGGGCGGGGAAGGGGGAAAGAAGACGCACGGCGTCGTCGTCGGGCTGGTGCTGCGAGTTCATCTTTCGTTTGAGAGGAGATGTGCGCACATCTGTGAGGGGGTGTGAGCGCGGAGTGGCGGAGGAAAGGGGGTGAGGATGGACGTACCGGATAAGGCGCAGGTGGCCTTGAAGCCGTCGCGCCATGCGTGGACGCGCTTCATGCGGGTGCTGTATGTATCGTCCGTCCACTGAATGGGCTCGTGGGTGTGCGAGGAGTCACCGGGGGTGACGAGGGATGAGCAATAGGATGAGCAGTCTTCGTCATCGTCGTCTGAGGAAGAAGGGCAGGATGAGGAGGGTGCGGGTGAGGAGGATGACGGAATGAGGGGGGATATGCGAGGCGGGGGTGGAGGTGCCTCGACAAGCTGGATGATCTGGAGAGAGTAAGGCTGACGAACGTAGAGATGACCAGATGAGTTTGGCTGCTTGTGTGTGTCGCAGTCGAGGATGTGGTGCACGATGGCGGGTGAGTGGAACATCGGGGCGGGCATCTTCAGTGGGGAGGGAGAGTAGGAGGAGAGCTTATAAAAGGGTCCCGTCTGAATCTGCCACGCGAGCCAACGCAAAGGGCTGTCGAAAGCGACCCCCCATGAGAAACAAGGCTCGCGCGAGATTTCACAGATCTACCCGATTACCTTATTTGGTCATCTCAGATCTCAGATCCACTCGCTAGTCACGTGCATTCACTATCCCCTTTTTTGGTCGTCCTTCCCATGCCCTCCCTCCGCCCGTTCCCATCTACCTCTCCGGTCTGATATCTGGCATCTGGCATTGCAAAAGAAGAAAAAAGAAAAGAAAAGAAAAAAAAAAACATTTTGATATCCCTAAATCCATCATGGTCGCATCGGCGCTAGCCATGCCTCTGCCGCCTCAAACTGGTCAATCAGCTCCCTCAACACCGCTCCCTCCGAGTGAAGCTGCCTCATGGCAAGCAACGCCTGTGCACACATACCGCATGTCAGCCTCAAGCACACTCACATGCCATCCTCGTACAACTCACCACATCCCAGAACCGAAATCCTCGTTCCACTTCTTGTTTAGGCAATTTCACCCCCGGGAACGTCTCCTCGCAGATCTCGAGCGCCATCTGCTTGCACTCCTTCACCCCTTCCGCATTCGCGTCATGCACCCGCGTTTGATTGTTCAGGTGCGTCAGGGTGTCCAAGTATACCTTCGCTAGCACCCCAAATCCTGTATTCACCTCCCCCTGAAACGGAAGCGATATCGTGATATCCAACAAATCGTCCCGCGCACGCCGCGCGTCACTTCGTAGAAGCATGTTCAACGTCGTCACCTCCATCAGCGTCCGCAGTGCCCGCGTCAGTGACCGCACAAACGAGTTAAACACCAGCAGTTCCCGCGACAACGGAGCTGACCATGGCTGAGCCTGCGTATTCTCGTTAGCGCCACCAAACGGCCTGCTCCTCTCACACACTCTCACCTTAAAGTTCAGTGGCACGATGCTCAGCACCCGCATCACCAGCAACATGCTTGATTTTTCGTCCTCTGTTTGGTTGACCCCATCAGCATCAGCCAGCCATCAGACGTGAGAATCACCATACCGGTACCGAAACTAGGTCCTCCACTAAACGCACGGCCGGACCACAGATGACCATGCATTACTCCCGCTCTCACTAGCTCCAGGAATAAATACAGTGGCTCCTGGAACTTATCGTTCAAACGGGCCTGTTTAATTGCTGTGTACTTTGCTCTTGCCAATGGAGAGTGCATGTGCGAGTTCAACAGGAACCTGCAGTTCCGTTCCGTCCTCAGACACACTCAGCAATAATGACTGTGTCACTCACCCTCTCAATTCAAGGAATCGCCAGATAACATTGGCCACAACTTCGTCCTTCTTTTCCAGCTGTCCGGTTGGCAAAGTCGACTTTCCCTTGGTCCGCAACGCAAGCTTCTCTGACGCCGTCGCACCCAGGCATAGTGCGAAATCGATCGTCGATGACTAGACAGCCATGGCAAATGTCAATCATCATCAGCATTACCATCAACCGATCAGCTACCCACGTTCTGTCGTCTCAACTCCTCCTCCACTATCGCGTAACTAACGTTCCACCCTGCCACACGCTCCACGAGCTGCGCAGTCTGTGCTGAGTTGTGTTGTATAGGCTTTTGTCCGTGTGGTGCCTGGTTTTCGAACCAGAAATTCCCCATCACTTTTCGGTTGGTCCAGAATGTGTGTGACACACTACTGATCAGCGCGAGCGCTGTGGCACGCGGCCCAGTCTGACCATCGGTAATCACTTCCTTGACGAATCGCTTATATTCGGTCGTTTCGCCGTTGTCAAGGGGTGGTGGTTCGACAATCTGTCCACTTGTTAACCAAACCAATGCTTGCGGTCCCAGTAGACCCCGCGACAGGTAGAAATAAACTTCGTCCGGCAGTCGGTGCGTAAAGATCTCATGCAAGTCCGATGGAATGTCAGCCGCAGTCGGGTGATGGGGGTGGTGATTTGGATGTCCATGCGCAGGAGGTGTGTTGATGGCCAGAGGAAGAGGCACAACCGCCCCCTCGGACGAGAATATCAAAGAATATTTGATCATCGATCGCGTGCGAGCATACTGATCAGCGTATTGCGTCGTTTTGACACCATGGTGTTCCGCAAACGCGGTCACGGCGGCGTGTCCAGACTTGTAATACTTGACCATGTCGACCGTGGCCTTGAGCGCTTGGTCGTGCATGTTGGGAGGGAATGTTGGCGAGTGGTCAAACCCGACCAAGATTCCAATGTCGAGGAACTGATCCTCTGTGACTCCGAGGTCGCTCAGGATGGCGCGCTTGGAGGTGTACGTGAACGACGGAGTGCTGGAAGTGAGATCGAGAGAGGTAATCAATTTGTCCACGCCGGGATATAATAGCATGTCGGTCGGACCGTAGACGGCGTGGATGTACGACTTGGTGTGCCGGAGGAGATAGATCAACTACCGAAGGATGAGCGAGGGTGCACGCGTCGAGGGACGGACGGACGCACCTGTGCCCATGCGACGTACGGCGCGACGAGGAACTCGACGTTTCGATGCCTAAAGATGCGGAGGACCATGCGCCATAGATCCCATTGCGCGAGCCCGCTGCGACTCTCGAAGAGCTTGATAGCGGCCTCCTCCTGGCCAGCCTCGTACTTGGCCCACGCCTCCCTCCGGTCTCTGCAGGCCTCGTTGTTCTCGGCGTGGTGCTGGTACTGTTTCCAGCGCTTGGCGGGGAGGAGCCCTGGAAAGACGAAGACGGGCTTGATGTGGAGTTTTTCGAGCGCGCGGAGGTCTGCCTCGATGCGCTGGGTTAGGGCGAGCGGGAGACCGCCCGTGGCGGCGAGGAGAGGTTCGCGCGAGGGCGGGTTATCGGTGAGCTGCTGGAGATAAAAAGAGGCATCGATCCCAAGACGCGATTCCGACAGAACGCTGAGCGAAAACGTTTGGAGGTGCTTCCGCTCGGAGAGGTAGTCTGGGGACGAAAAAAACGCGTGGTTAAAGTTAGTCGCTCGTCTGCCTCGAACACGGCTGAAAAAAAAAAAGAACGAGAGAAGGCAAGAAAGACAATTCAAGACTCACTTTCGAGATGTTTGATGGGCATTTGGACAAGCTCGATCCCGATAGAACTTGGACGACGTTCAACACGACATCGAGAAACTGCCTTTGCGGTTGGATTACGTAATCATAAGGGTATATTTTCCCATACTAATGCAGAACATGCTCATCAAGTTGCCCTATAGTATCATCAAATCCAAATGAACTGGAATATCCAGTCGTCGTTCACACAGAGCGTCGGGGAAGTCCATGGCCGCTCCAGTCATCCACACAGCCTCCGCCTCATTATTATCTCCCCAAATCGCGACACCCACTTCATCGGCTTGTTACGCCGCCACCCGTGAACGTTGGCACTGTCGTTGCACCAATCGACGTGTCCCAGGTGTCACTGCTCTCGTCACTTGATTCATCGTCGCGGGCTTGGAAGCAGTCGCACCCACCCCTTACGAGAGCCCGCACTCCCACTCCTTTAAAGTTTAGACCAGCCACATCGGATCCATGGGAAAGAAACGCACAAACACATCACCGTCTGGGGGCCAGTGGTGTGTTCGTTGACGTGCGCGTCCTCGCCGTTCATCTAACCAAATCCGATAAGCTTCGTGGATATCTCGGCTCAAGATGCGGAGTTGGCATCTCTGCAACAACCTCTCCGGTTCTTTCCCTCGTTTCGGTTTCAAAGCCAATTTGATCTCATCATTTGTCTCCATCCGTCATCCGTCCTCCCTCCCTCCCGGCTCGGAAGGTGACGATGACGATTAAGGACTAGTGCTTTGCCACGGTGTGAGCGGCTAATGACTGTAAATTCTCCACGTTTTTACTGCGCTTGGGGCACTGATTCCAATTCCAGCTAAACCTGCAAACTTAAGGGAGTGCCTGGAGCGAAATCACATGCTCACCAATGCGCGTTGGTCGGAGGAACGTGCCAAGACTAGTACTTACCCAGTTCATCTGTTTCATGGCGTTTCTCTGGGTGGGATTTCACCCACCAAAAAAAGAGCACATTTGATCGTTCGAATGAAGCCAAGGGGAACTCAAGAGCCGTCTCGAACGTGTCGCTCGATCACAGGGCCAACTGACACCCAAAAGGAAGCCTTCCGTTTCTTACCAAACAATCCCCAAAATCTTAACCATCCTCCGCACCCACGCATCGCAGTGCACAGTGCTCACATGTCTAGCTGACGGTCTGGCTGTTTTGCGCGCGGAGCTTGGTAGGTCTGCGGCGCACTGTGAGAATGGATCCGGTATCCTGATCGGGGTCGAAATGGACACGGTTTTCACTTGGGATTTTCTAGATAATAAGTGGATTGGCTTGTCTTGTGTGAACGCACCGCAGTCGTAGCATCATCGCACAGTGTGTCTGATCGCCAACAGGCGACCATTAATCCTTTCTCGTGGCTCCAATCGGCCTCAGTTGCTCCTGTCGACACTTTCGAAGCTCTGGGGGAACACGTCGCATCTCAGATGATCAGATAGGATATTGACGGGCGTCGCCCATCCCTGCGAAATTTGGCAAGACTACTTCCCCTACGAACGTGATTTGTAACTGCCACTGATTGGTCTGTCAGCATGGCTGTCGTGTCGCAACTGGATTCAGAGAACAAAAAAAATAGGGACGAAAAGGCGTCATGATGCTCTCCATAAGCGAACTACGTTGCGTTGGTTTATGAAACAAAGCAAGGGTAGTTTCATGCGAACGGGGCTCCGCCGTCGTCTGGATCCGAGTAATCACAGAGTCGTGCAATCATGGCACACACCGAACAAGCGTCGGCACGCAGTCGCTCCTTTGAACACCTACGCACGCACGATCGATTCTGCCAATTCGGATTAGTACTGCGAAGGTACGTTGTCAATCTTGCACGCGGGAAACTGAGTTCTTCGGCCCAGTTCTGACACTTTGAAGCCTTGCAACGCTATCTTCCAAGCTGTGCGTGTTATCACCGTCGCTACCACAAAAAAATCTACGGGTGTGCGCACGTGAAAGTTGCCTGCATCCAAGTTGGCCGGCATTACTGACGCAGCGGGGTAGCAACATGGCGACGCAACTCACATCAGCTATCAAAACCGATCGTCACTTTGTGCCCCTGCCTCACATCAATATGTACTTGACAGTCACTTACCGTCCCGCTTCTTTGGCCGCCGGTTGGAAGGGGGGGTCGCCTCGGCAAGGGTTAGCGAGCCAGCGAGACGTGTGGTGCCTTGTCTCCGTTGAACGGAAACCGCCACACGCGTATACATACCTAACCGAAATAAAACAGAAGGGCGACCAAGAAGCGTGCTACTCCTATTACAGTGTACCACGCACGAGATCGAAAGCACAAGGATCTCACTCAAGAGAGCTCTCTAGCGTGGTCTAGACTTCAGGATCGCCACAACTCCGCAACGACGTGATTGTTTTGCTCGTAAATGACACCCTGCTGAATATGATCTCCTTTAACGTCAGGGTCAGTCTCCTGGGGATCGGTCTAGATGGACCCATCAGGTCCAGACGATTCAATCGTTCGCGTGCGACGGTCCGCGATGTCGTGATCAATTCTTAGCAAGCCATCACGAGAGGACACTAAGCTTGAGACAGTCCGCACCCTGAACCATCCCATATTTCGACAGGGGTTTTACCAAGACTACACACACCTGTCACCTTTTCGGTCACTCTCCACACGTCGAATGTCACTATCGTGTCATGATCGCCGCATCATCATCACCCAGGGGTCCAGTGGGGAAGGCGGACCGCCGGAAACCGTCTCCCGCAGGTGCGCTTCTTCCATGCAACAATAGAACCGTATAAACGGGCAATCATGACAAGGGAACGCGGGGAGGAAGCAACGGACCCTGGTCGGGCTTTACCACGACGCGGCCAATGCTATCCGTGCGCATCTGACAAGCTGTCAATGACTTCGATTCTCGTAAACCAACGTTTGCCGAACGACGGCGATGAAAAGTCGAATCCCGTCTATGAGAAACGTGAACGGTGACTCTCACGACTCATCCGAAAAACGCATGTACATCACTTAGGGTTGACCTCGCTAGCCTAGACTGAGCGTCATGCACGAGCGTTCAATTATGAAACACATCGTCACCAATCTATACATAGGGGATCATGTCATGAACTTCGGGCGAGGCTGGAAAGCTTCGCTTTCATTTGCTCCTATTTGCTTATTTCTTTAGCGTAGCAACTTCGCTGGCACGATCCCCAGGTTTGGATCTAACTCTTTATCGTTCGTCCGATTCACTGCCGCTTGTATTGATGTTCGGGAATAAGTTAGAACCCAGCAGACGTACGAGGGATAGCACGATCTTATTCCCTGATCCACAAAGAAAGGAGAACAGACGCTCAGTGACCAAGTACTTGCGTCTAGCAATGTTGTACTACAGACACAGCTCATCGATCATCCCCATTCGAAGTTAATTATCGGGAGATCTACCCCGCTATCGCCTCTGGGATGATGAGTCTGCCAAACCCCCTTACCGACGACTTTTGATTCCTGGGCCCCTTTCTTTTATCCAGAAACACGGCTCATTAGTTTTCCCGACGAGTACTTAGCCATCCAAATATCAAGCTGACTGCCAGCAATCACGCCCTGTGTATTTCGCTCTATCATGTGTCGCACACTCATAGGTTGCCAGGCGTATGTATTTATTTATGTGTCTGATGAAAAATGGAGGATTCAGCGACTCAGGGCGAGGGGTAGTTGTCACAAGTCCAACATGACCACGAGGCAATCCATGTGTTGTACGGAGTGCCTTGTCAGATTATATGATTCGGAAATTGCTTGTCGCGGGGGAAATTTTATTATCGATGGAGGGCGACCCGGGGTGGGGGGCGATTGGGTGGGACATGTAAACGATCGCGGACCCGCAGGACAGCTCAATACCAACCGGCATGACGCAACTAAAGCAAACACGTGTGCTCGTCGCCGTTCCGTTTCTTCTTTACACCGTGTGGTAGGGTTCCAGGCGAAGCAACGTGCTGAACCCCCTTGGAACATAAGAACCATCGTGCAGGGCGACAAAATGGTTTCTGAGAAGCATGGACCTTCAGACGGAGCTTCCCTGATGCAGGGAAGAGGAGGTATCTCTGGTAGCCAATGACGCCCCTTTGTTGAGCGGACATTGTGTTTCCAACGTTCGTCATCAAATAATGGTAAATGTGAACCATGTTCAAAACCCGGAGTGGCCTCGGATATAACAGATGGCTTCCAAAGTCAACCCATGGATCAAGACAAAGATGAGCTATTGGGTTGAAAATCACAGGGCATCGGTACAAGTTGATAGCGATGACGTTCCCTTCTCTGGAAACGATGTTACGAACAAAAGTCGGCGCCACATCTGGCTCAGTACCTGGCATAAGCTATGAAACGGCATCGATCGCATACGATCGGATTCTTCAGACCTTCATACACATCACATGTACATTTTTGGTCTCCAGGTGGTGGTGGCCAAGATGTGGCGCATCATGAACTGAGTCCAAATAGTCAGTCGAGGAAGAACCAGCTCCTCTCCAGGCAATCCGGTGACAACGGGTGATCCGACACGACAAACCCCTCGGTATCGTCTGATCTTTCAAGCGTGATGTTCACGTGGCTCAAATAAGATATCAGTATAGTGTACTGCTTGATAGATAAATTACTCTTATTCACTCTACTTGATCCACAGAGGTTCATACCGGAGTTCATAACAACCTGCCTTTAGATATGGGTTGTTGATGATGTGGTATCTTTGCGTCTCGGAAGCTGATGATGGTCCTTGTGGCGTTGTCGTGGAAATTTCTGGAACAGGCACTTTAGAGAAGCTTTTCAACTGCGAAGATATGGGAATGGAAGAATACATCCCATCGCGGTAGTCCTGATATCTCCATCAGACAGTTAGTTAAACCCGAATACTTAATCCGGGGATGTCCAGAAATTCGGCGACGGTATATCCTTCGGGCTAAATGTGGAAGAAGTGCTACGGTCATTGAGTTCTCTGAACTCGAGAGCCATCCTGACAAAAGTGGGAGCCACATTGTCGAGTCCGCGTTTCATCACCTAAATTGTAGGGATAGAGTGAACCCTCTAAGAATCTGTGGAGCAGCAAGCAGTGGAGCTGTCAGGTTCGATCAGCATCGCAACCTGCCACAAAAGGTGAAGCTTCTGCAAGGTTTTGAGTAATTGTTTGAACGACCTGTTCTCTGTGCATCTTAATCTGGAGTCAGCGATCAGCGGCGTCGATTGACCACAAAAAGACCAAAGAGCAGTGCAGTCAAGATGGAGAAGCTGAGATTGTGCGGAAAATCTCCTCCGTCTGTCGGGGACGAGCAGATTGCGGAAGGCACGCGTGGAAGGCATCTATTAAGTGGTCAGGGTACATCTGTTTCTCTAGTCAAAACGGGTTCCTGGTCTTATCGACGCGGGGAGTCACGATTATCTCCGAGTGCCGCAACATCATCAATAACGCGGGAGCTGACAGCGAATTGATTCATCGGGGCCCTGTGCGTGAGCATAATGTAGCTCATCTGATATATGTAATACCAATCGCCGAGTCACCGCGGAGGTCCGGACAATCGACGGAACCTAGGATACAGCGCCTGATAGAAGTGAGTAAACGTGATAGTCCGAGGATCGCATCTTGCCTTCATAAGTGGCTATGAAATAGTGGTCTAGTACAAATGCATCGAGAAGATTTCCCAGGTCTTCACTCTCCCATGATCGTTCCTGTGCATGCATGTAGAAGAGACGTCTTACGTTGTTCACGGCTTTGGCATTGCTATCTATGGGTCGGAGCAATTGAGTCCGTACCAATATGAACAACACTGCGTTTATTTATCCAAGTAAACCTTCCAGAGGGATACTGAGTGATAATTTCGGTATCTGGGATGTAGTAGTACATACTGGATTATCACATTGTTTCAGCCGTTGTCATTGCCTCTTTTCGAGCTCCCAACAGTGTACCTAAAAATAAAGCAGTGTCGAGGATTTAGAGGAGGACCATGGTCATAATTGGATATACAATGAACACACACCGGGTCACTTTTCGCAGTTCGCACAGCTGTCAGACTATGAGCACGTCTGATGGAGCCCAAAGAACAGATGGTCACGAATATACCGCGGGCATCCCTCCAACGGTCGAACCCTTTGATGTAGAAAATATGTTCCGTCATGAGACAGAGATGGTGTTGTTATGAAATTTCCAGTCGTATCATTGCAAAAGAAGTCCTCCATTCCACGAGTTCTTGAGGGAGAGAACTGGAATATCGCGACATCGTCTTCATGGGCGAATAAGCATATCAATCCTCGATAGCGTTGACACCCCCGACTCCGAAGAGGTGTTGTGCGCCAAAGTTGATGACAATCGGGACCTGAAAAGTGTGTAACCCGCACTTTGGCTGAGCATGTCCTCCCCAACCCGCGGTGCATTCATCGTCATCGAAGGCCTGGACAAGTCTGGAAAGACCACCCAGGCCGCACGTCTCCTCGACCACATCGTCCAGACTGCCACTATGATCACGGACGAGACGGCACGCTCGGAAGGATCGTCTCCCAAAGCCGTGCTCCTCAAATTCCCCGGTTAGAAAATTCCCCCGTATTTGCTCGTACGACCAACAACAGTTCTGACTCTACCTCGCGTTCTTTATCTCGTCCCCCATCTGCCTTTATCATGATCATGATCGCGCGACCGCCCATGATGGACGATCACGCCACTCTCACTCTCCTACCTCCCACGCACACGCACGCTGCCCATCAGACCGAACCACTCCGATCGGAAAGATGATCGACGCTTATCTGCGCTCAGAATCCGACCTCGACGACCATGCAATCCATCTCCTCTTCTCAGCCAACAGATGGGAACTCGCGTTCGTCTCTCTTTTTTCCAATTTGCCGCATTTTAAATCGAACATACATGCAGCCCAGCGATATTGGCACACCTTGCGTATGGAACGACTGTCATCGCAGACCGCTACGCCTTCTCGGGCATCGCGTTCTCCGCTCAAAAAGGTTCACATCTCAATAACCTTACGTACGAGTGGTGCAAAGCACCAGAGATCGGGTTACCTGCACCCGATCTGACGGTGTTCCTTGATATCCAACCGGATATCGCTATGCAACGAGGTGGGTATGGCGAGGAGAGGTACGAAAGGCAAGAAGTACAGACGAGGGTTCGACGGGTATTTGGAAAGATTGGCGATGAGATGGGTCCGGATCGGTGGGTTGTTATTAACGCTGGACAGGATCAAGATAAAGTCGCAAAGGACATTTGGGACTGTATCGTACCAGTGTTGAGCAACACTGACAAACCTGTGGCAAGGCTTTGGAAAGGTCGAGAGGAAACAAGTTAATGTTAATCTTGGAAGTGATTGTGATACATTTGCTAACATATTGCGGGACATGGGTAACGAGTGGCGAGGTCAATGAGAAATCAAGACAAGGCGAGGAAAAAAAATAAGGATTAATGAATGGCGATGTACTGCGTAGAAGTGACAGGGAAAGTAAGTATATTCAAGCTCGGTGACCATCAAAAATAAAATACTTTGCAAGTCACGTATACCTGAACCCATCATATCACATAACGTGAAATAAAATCGTGCCTCGACGGGCACAATTCCTCAACTCGCAGAAAGTCTGGATACAATTACCGCCAGTGCAATAAGCACACCCCACCGCCACTTCTCCCAGATTATTTGACGCCATGATGTTGACCAGCCTTGTGGAACAACTGGCTTGTTCGCCGATGTCAAGGCGTTGGAGGTATCAATCCCCAACGGTGCAACTGCCACTACTGGCGTCTGGACCATCCCGTTATTCCGTCTGAGAATGGCCTGCTGCGGAAGTGTTGCTGAGGTAGAGGGTGGCATAGGTGAGGGATACGGACTGGCGGTACTAGCGTTCACCGAGTCAGCCTTCCCACGCTCCCGTTCGCCCATGTTTGGCAAGTCCCTGAGGGTGGGAGCGCAAAACTGCAGGGGATACAGGAAATGATCAACAGACCGGACATAGCCCAAGGTAAGGCACACGGAAATCACAGCAAGACCAAGTGATGAGACGTCTATCAGCCTCCTGACAACAAATTAAAGGCAAGTAACGTACATCGGGGAAAGCTTCTCTAAAGCGCGGTTGTGTTAGATTGAAAGTATGACTTTTTGCAGCCAGAGCTCTCTTGTGACTGTCTGAGGAGGTGAGAGACCCTGTGGTCATTTCGTCGGACAACATAAATGACAGGAGGCCAGTGAGTCTGGAAACACCAAATCAGTAATAGTCCACGGAACGGATATTTCGGCGATAAGTTAAGTGACCGAGCACAACAATCATCAAAGATGCCGGAGCTGGGTCAGAAAAATTGCAAGGAATGAACTTACATTGTCGCCACACCCCAGGCTGGGTTCCACTGCAAATGGAAATGCGTGTGAGGGTGAACTGCAGGGAATATGAGAATGGCGTACTGTTCCGGGGTGGAAATCCGACATTGAAAAACAAATCTTCTTGTCGGGCTGAAACCGACCAGAGGGTGTGAACATCTGGGGGGTAGTTCGGTTCAAAGGCGGCTGTAGATGAAGCGGGAGGTGATGTACCTTGATACCTGGGGGTTTGAAGGGGTATTCACAAGGGAAGAGGAGGACACCGTGATACTCTCCGCCAGCGAAGGGTGAATCGGGTGGGCCTCTCTGTGAATTAGGTTAGGTGATTGGCATCGATTGGGGAGAGGAGAGCGAATCGCGCACGATAAGGAAATTCCCTGGTGAAAGAGGATCAGATTCGAATTTTTTAAGCTAGGGCGAGGTACAGACAAGTCAGGATGTTCTTTTCATCTGGAACTGCCCATACGAATGGGGGTGGTTCTCTCTGCATGCTGATGTACTCTTTGTTGAGCTAGATAGGGTCATTTAGGGAGTAAAAGGGAGTAAATGAAGGGCCACAAACCCTTTTCTGAGCAGCTTTGCTTGCCATGGTTGGGACACTGCGAGTTGTGGCGGACGTGGAAGAGGTTAAAGGTAGAAGCGCCTGTGCGGCCTGGCCAGCAAGTTCGGCCCCCCATAAATACGGGTAAACAAAGTGTGACCAAATTGGGTTAGGTGATGAACGAACACGTTCGTTACCATGGCACATGCGAATGGTCCAACCTCCCGCTGTCGAAATACCAAAGTGCAGCTACGCACTGCCTCCCCATGTCGCTCAATCATGGCCATCTCAGTGCCTTTTCACGCCCAAGCATAATCAGGTTCCGGCGTGGTCGGGCCAATGGCTTCGACATCATTTGTTTGGCCGGCATTCATAGGATAGGGGCTACAGTGGATCTTGACTAATCCCGAGGGCTCTAATGTTCCTTAGCCGGGGGCGCATGAGACGCCATGATCTCGGGATTCTAAGCTACCCTCGAGCGGATTTCCCACAGCCGAGAAGCGTGTTTGTCCCACCGCCTAGTCCGACAAATGAATTCATCGCCGAGCTCTAGACATTCCTTGTGGGAAGTGCTTCCCCTCCACGCGGTAAGGTGCTGGACATGCATCCAGCACGTGATCGATGATAAACCGCCATCAGGCCCGATCAGATGGGCAGTCTTCCGAAGTGGCTCCCGTCCATGCGTTCACTGTCTTCTGAGAACCGCCTTCTGGGAGGCTTGATAGTCCGTCGGGTAAGACGGGGACGAAACCCACTTTCTTGCATCCCTTGGTCACAGCACCGCAGATACACACACAGGGGCTATGATGTTTCACTATTTTGGATAAATTGCCCAAGGAATCGAAAAGACACGGCGTGTCTGCATCACGGCAAGTTCCAGAGCAGTCCAGCCCGGACTCAAATGAGCACGACCGATAACATGTGTCGTCAACCACAACACGCTGAGAGAGCCTTCAAACTACCGTCGAGCCTCGACCACGTGTCCTTTGCATTTCACGTTGCCTCGTCGAAAGACGCTTCGAAGTTCCTCCTGATTGAATATTCGTCGCAATCCATGGTCCTGATGTTCAAAGAATCATCAAAGTACCTCCTTCCAAACATTGTTCGAGCACCCTGACAGGCATCTCTCATTCACATCAACATGTGCACATGCGCATCGATCACGGATCCCCCGTTATTTTTGGGCGCAACATCCTACAACTGCAAGTCTAGGTAGGGTACATCATGTTATCGGCCGATGGTTGCGGAAGTCCATCAATTCATCAGCTCCTCACTTAGCAGCATCGTAAAACGATATGACACACTATGACGTTCCGCACCTCCGAACTCCTGATATCAGTTTCTGATGATCCCACACTCTTCCTGTGGTCGCTTTTCTCGCTCGCGTCCAAATCTGCAGACGGCAAATCAAAGCCGGTGAATGGATTGACCGGCCATCAAAGTCGGGTGTCACACTTTGATGAGCGTTGGAAATGTGGGGTGACAGTAGTGCTGACACTGCACCTCTTGGCAGACCCCTTGTGTCCTCCTACTCCGTGAATTGTGGCTGTGTGATCAGGTTTGCAAATGTTGTCAAATTTTGTGGCAGCTTGGCAACACGTTAGGCTTAAGTCAAAGTCAAAGGGATGTATATGGTCTAGTTCCGTCGTCATTGGAGCTGTCACCACACTGGTAACCGTATCTGAATTCATCGCCAGGTGTGCAATTTTTTTTTGCAGGTGCTCCACTTCATCGCAACTTACAGCCTCACGTTGCTGCTCAGGCTCGAGCGATTCGTTTGACCAGGGCATGGTAACTAGCAAAGCGATACTCAATGAGACCTGCATACTAGCCTGGATCTAGAGTAGCATCCTAATTCCTGCCGTGACTCATGTACTGGCCCGCGTCGATGAACAATAACGACATTAAACAAAAGGAACTCGGACCCCATGGCGTTATTGACTACCGGACCACTTCATCGATCACCAGGTGTATGGGCCTTAGCTTTTTGTTTGTGTTGTCGCCTCATTTAGCCTGTCAGGGATGGCGTCATGCCTGGACCAGGACCATGCAGTACACTAGCATGGAACAATGCCATGCTTGCACCCTTCTCCACTTCACTCCAGGACGGACTCGATGTCCTCTGCACCTGGTTACTCGATGGAGGAAGAGGGCACTGTTTCGCGTTTGAGGGACCTCTGCAATTCCGTAGTCGACATACAGTGCTTTGCAGGCGGAGAAGTCTGCAGTGTCTACACGCCCACGTCGATACAGGGACCTTCGCCATCCCCACAACTGCTAGATGGGCTTCTCGCCCGAAGTTGGCGCAAGCGCGGTCATTGCTAACCCCATGTTAGACAATGGTTTGTATCAGTAGACAGAAGAGGGCAACCATCGTTTCGTCCGGGACAGCAATCGGGAAGGATGAAAGTGAAGCGACAACCGTACCCTATCCCCGGCGCAGTCACAATCACAAATCTAGGCAAACAAGAGGATGTTCAGTAAGGCAAGGTCCTACCGAAGCAGCGGCGTTCAAGGACGGTGAAAGCAAGGGAGATGAGAGAAACATCCTCACGTGTGTCATCCCCCAAATCCAGTTTTCCCTGATCTCCTCTGCGTTGGCCTTCTACCACTCCCATGTGCAAGGAAAGTTCGATTTGGAGGCCCTTTCATCTTCGCCTTCTGCCCTGTTGCCATTTACACAACCTGCGTCCGTCAAAAGTGTGATGCAGCTCCGACGCTTACATAATCGCGCTTCGCGTGCCGCCGGCAGTGCCAGAACACCCGCCACATTTCCATTTTTGGACACATAGATACAACATATCCTCCCTCCCTTTTCTGCTCCACCACTCGCTCCCTTGGAGTTAGGGATGGTTAAAATCATCATGATAGTACTCCAATACATTTCAGACGATTTATAACCGCTTTAATTGTAATATTAAAATGTGCATAGGTAGATATGTGGAAATGATCATAAAACACAAAAAGCGATTGCCAAATTTATTGTGCAGGTAAATAGCTTCAGGAAATTCATTCATAGTTAGTACATATGTATTAGAATACCTCCCTGAAAGAGTCTAGCATGGGTAGTAGACCCTGTAGCAGTAGATGTAAATAGTCCTCCTGCCCCTGATTTACACAAAACGGCTCGCAATTTTGATCTGATAGGTAGATCCATTGTGAAAATATATGGGGGTATACCAGTATACATATGTACATCCTACCAATGGCACAGAGTCGAGGGAGCTTCACCTGTAATTTAGGAGAAGATATGTCCTTTCACCCTTGAATTATACAAAAGCAGTTCGAAATTTTGAATATCTAGGTAAATATGTTCTATAAATCGACATACATGTAGCTAGTATATATATCTACATCTTATTAACAGCTCAGGACTCTAGGTAGCTTCCCCTGGAATGCAGAAGAAGATATGCCCTCCTCCTCCTAAAATACAAAAAAAGCGGGTTAAATATGTAATTTGATAGGTATATATACCCTGAAAATTTGTTGAAGTATATCCAGTACATATATACACCCGCTATCAGCAGCATTTACTTGAGGCTGATTCCCCTGGACATACAGGCAAAGATATAAGAATTACCCCTATGTGCTCTGAAGCGATTGGGATATTAGTCAGGACACCAGGGCAACTATCTAGGCATTTGGAATGCATATAATACATTATACTACCAAATATTTGAAAGGTTCCCTTGAGAAATGAGTGCTCGAGATGAGAAATAACATTGAAAGATGCGTGGGAAGATAACCAAAACATAGGAGACTTTGAAAAAAACTACCAAGGAACACACAACTGAGGTATCAAGAGTGTACTAAGAATGTAGGGACAACTATTCACAAACATTAAAAGCTGAGCAGTGTGTCTGGCATTACAAGATGGAAAGGATGTTCAAAAAGCGAAATACCCTGAATGCTCCAAGTACCACACTAATGGATGGCAACAACCCATTGGATGTTTAGGAGATTTATTCATCTGATTTCACATTTTAGACATCCTTTCCATCTTGTAATGCCAGGCACACTGCTCAGAACAACTTTTAATGTTTGTGAATAGTTGTCCGGCACACGAAGCGCGATTATGTAAGCGTCGGAGCGTCGGTGACAGCAACTGGGAGGTTGTAGGCTGATGCATTATGTGGCATACAACTGGGCTGATCAGTGACTAATAAATGATGGATACAAGGATTGTAGTTTTGTTGCATCACTAATCTACGAGGAGTGCAGTTAATCATGCATCAATTTGCCAGGGACTAGTGAACCACGTCGGCGTCAATTGGCGTACCCAGGCTCCTAAACGAGCTCAGCCTCATCGACAACACGAATCGTGTCTTTCTCGTTGCATTTTACATACGCGCATTACCATCTGCCTGAAAATACCTCATATGACGTGACTAGCAAACGGATACCGTCCAAAGAAAATATCATGCTCCTTCAAAAATCGAAGTAGTTACCCTTGATGCCTTTCTTTTGAAATGCGGAAATAATAGGTGCTAGCGGGAAGCGATATACAGGGGACCCGGGAAGACATGTCTACCTTCGGTGTAGCACTCTTAGACGCAAGGAGGTGGAGCACGCGACCCAGTTCAGCTTGGAAGGCGGATCTATACTTCTCCAAGTAGCGTGAGAATATTCTCTTTCAAGTCCACACAGTTATTGCGGCGACGTCGGTGATGCTGATGCAAAAAGCAAGGACACCTGTGAGTGATTCCAGGCCAGCGCACTAAGTCAGTGACAAGCACTGTGGAAGGTGACCAGGGGAGGGCGAAACTCTGCCTCGGACTGCGAAGTCCGGTTGAAATAAGATGTCATGTACGATGACCGGAAGGTACCTAATTCCGGGCTAATATTCGACTAGGAGAGCAAGGAATGATCCATTTCGGGAGAGTATGAGGTTGCCGAGAAGTATTGCTTTGCACGTAAGCTGCGGTGTGGGCGGCGATATAACTTCTTCAATTCCAGTGTATTTGCCTTCTTTGTCCCATTTTCTCTTCTTCCCCTCCTCCCTTCACTCATATAGAACAGACATCCAAGGTCCAGACAATATGACCTCAGAAGGTTCTCATTTTTTGCTCTGAAATGTCATTCGGATTAGCGGACGAGAATCCGTTCTCGTCTCGTTGCACCAAGCGCGAGAAAGCTCAGGACAGAACGGACTCAATTGGGGAGATGATTGTTTCCGTGGATGGAATATTATTTTCAAGACCAGAGTCGGGTTTCACGAAGTTTCGGCAAGGGGACGAGACGGCAGTCGACCTTGGTCGCCAAGCACAGGATTCTTGCACGCCCGACAACCGCGTGCGGTGGAAGTCGGTCATTCTACTTGCTCAACATTTCTGGCTGCGTTACAAACATAAGAGGGCGGAAGAGGATCTTGAGTATGCCGTCATGTGTTCCAGAAGTGCGCTAGAGCTTTGCCCTGACGGGCACCCACTTCGTTCGATGTCCTTGCATAATCTCGCGCTCTATCTCTCCGATAGCTACAAATTGCTTCAAAGCAAGTTAAACGTCAGGGTAGCCATCGTCCTGGAGAGAAGAGCCCTGGATCTCGACACCTCAGGATTCCCTGGTAGTTCTATATCATCAAACAATGTCGCAACGCATCTCTTCCATCGTGACAAGCGACTTGGAGATGTGACAGATCTCAATGAGGGCATCATGCTCGGAATGCCCTCGATCAATGTCGCAAGCTATCCCTCTGATCGTTACGACGAAGATGCGACAGACCTCAATGAGGCCATCACTTTCGGGAGACAAGCTCTGGACCTTCACCCCCTAGGGCACCCGCTTTGTTCAGACGCGCTGGACAATCTTGCGGAGTATCTCTCCGGTCGTTATATGTTGTTTGGAAATATGACAGACCTCAATGAAGCCATCGTCCTTGGATGACACGCTCTTGACCTTCGTTCGTCAGGGCATCCAGATCGTTCGATATCAACATCATCAAATGATGTCACAGGCAATCTCTCCGATTGGTCCGAGCAGCCTGGAGATACAGATATGACCGACCTCAATGAGGCCACCGTCGTTGACAGACCAGCCCTCGGCGATCTCCTATCAGAGTACTCGCCTCGTCTAATGTCGTCAAACAGTGTCGCGACCTATCTCTGCAGTCGTTATGAGCGGCTTGGAGACATAACGGACCTCGATGAGGCCATCATCCTCGGGAGGGAAGCCATTTGCCTTTTTACGCCGTACTTTCGGAATTCATTGTATCCAGATCTCTGGGATATGGATTCAGCAGACATCAATGAGGCCACCACCCTCGGGAAACTAGCCCTTGAACTTCGTAGTTTGTGTGTACGTTCAATATCGTTGGCCTATCTCTATGATGGTTACGACCGGCTTGAAGATATGGCCGACCTCAATGCGGCCATCACCCTTGGAAGACAAACCCTTGGCCTTTGCCAGCCAGGGCACCCTCTTCACTCAATGTCGCTGAATAATATGGCAAGCTGTCTAGCCAATCGTTAAAAGCGACTTGGAGACATGACGAATCTCAACAAGGCCATCATGATTGGGAGACAGGTTCTCGACCTTCGCCCATCAGGGCACCCAGATCGTTCAACATCATTGAACAATATCGCCGTCTATCTCTCAGAACGTCACGGCCAACTTGGAGATATGACGGATCTCAATGAGGCTACCATCCTCGGCAGGCAAGCCCTTGACCTTCACCCACCAGGACATCCGCTTCGCTCAATGTCGTTAAACAATATCGCAATCTATCTCTGCGATCGTTACAATCAGCTGGGTGAAATGGCAGACCTCAATGATTCTATCATCTTCGGGAGACAAGTAGTCGACCCTCGCCCATCGGATCACCCTCTTCGTTCCTCATCATTGAACAATATTGCAGGCTATCTCTCCAATCGTTACGAGCGGCTTGGAGACATGAGGGACCTCAATGAAGCGATCACCTTCGGGAAACAAGCCCTCGACCTTCTCCGGCACTCAGATTGTTCTACGTCATTGAATAACGTTGCAGGCTATCTCTCGTATCGTTACGAGCGACTTGGAGATATGACGGATCTCAACGAGGCCATCGCCCTTGGGAGTCAAGCCCTTGATCTTCGCCCGCCAGGGCACCCTCTTCGTTCAATGTCGTTGAACAATGTCGCATTCTATCTCTACAATCGTTATGAGCGGCTTGGAGATATGATAGATCTCAACGAGGCCATTGTTCTCGGGAGACAAGCCATCGACCTTCGCCCTTCAGGACACCCAGGTCGACAAATGTCATTGAATAATGTCGCGCGCTATCTCTTCAACCGTTGCAAGCAGTCTGGAGATGTGACAGATCTCAGCGAGGCCATCATCATTGGGAGACAAGCCCTCGACCTCTGCTTACCGGGAAACCCGTATCGATCGACTCGGTTGAACAGTGCTGCAGGTTTTATCTTTGATCGTTGCAACCGCCTTGGGGAGATGGCAGACCTCGATGAGGCTGTCGTCCTCGGGAGACTGGCCCTCGACTTTTGTCCACCAGGCCATCCCGACCGATCATCGTCATTCCATCAACTTGCATGTTTTCTTCGTGCTCGATTCAGCCGGTCGAGGGAGTTAAAGGACAAAGAGGACCTTTTCAGTCTCTACCTCGAGCTGGCAAATCTTGCCCAGATTGTCTCGTCGAACGATCTCTCTGCAGCCAAAGGATGGATCGATGCAGCCGAGGATTTTGGCCATCCCACAACGGTTCTGGCCTATGAAACATCTCTTCGGCTCCTCGTCCAGCATTTGGCAACTTTGCCATCTCTACCTCATCATCTACAGCTTTTCAAGGACGTCGCTTCATCACTAGCAGTCAATGCATTTTCCGCTTGTCTCCTCAATCAAAATGCACAGAAAGCAGTCGAGTTCCTGGAGCAAGGTCGTGGTATATTCTGGAATCAGATTGCTCGTCTCCGTTGCCCTCTTGCAGATGTCATTGCCTCGGGCCAGCAGGGAGAGGCTCTTGCAGACGAATTTACTCGACTGTCAGTAGAAATGCAAAACACGATTCATTCAAAAGGACCGGATCAGTACAACTGTGCAGTCTTAGCGTTTATCTTCATTCCACAATTACCAACGTTCGCAACTTACCTGGTCTCGCTCGATTCCTTCTCCCCCCTTTCTTCTCCGAACTCCAGCAAGCTGCTAGTGGCGGAGCTGTAGTTATAATGAATGCTAGCCAGTACGGCTGCGATGCACTCGTTGTCTTTTTCGACAGAGATACTGTTCACATCCCATTGCAAATCACGAAATCCCGCGTTCAGGAGCTGTCATTTGACCTTCAGTCCTTGATTTTGGATGCGAAATTGATGGACGTGGGGAGAGATCTTGCTCGCTTCCTGCGAGTCCTTTGGGATGAGGTCGTTTCTCCGATTGCCGATTTTCTCCGGACAACAGTCCCACCTGGCTCCCGTATCTGGTGGTGTCCCACTGCTGAGTTCTGCCTTCTGCCATTGCACGCGGCGAATCCGTATCGGAAGGGCCAAAGGACTTTTCGATCTGTATATCTCGTCTTACACGCCAACTTTGACTGCCCTTATCCGTGCGAGACGATTCTCGACGACTCAGATAAACGAGAAACGCTTCCTTGCTGTAGGCCAGGCAGGCGCAAAGGGCCAAATCGAACTCCCCTCCGTCGGTCGGGAACTGACCATTGTGGCTGAGCGTATCCAGGGTTCCGCGACTTTCAGCCGCCTTGATGATCAGAAATCGAGCATGTCGCAAGTCGAGAAAGGGCTGGGACAGAGCGAGTGGGTTCACTTTGCATGTCACGGCATTCCAAATAAGACGCAACCTTTTAACTCTGCATTTCGACTCCACGACGGCCACTTCACCACCGAGCGCATCATAGGATGCGAGCTGAAGAACCCGGAGTTTGCCTACCTGTCTGCTTGTCATACGACGGTTGGAGACGAGGAGAGTCCGGATGAGGTGATTCATTTGGCGCCAGCGATGCAATTTGCGGGATTCCGGTCTGTGATTGGGACGATGTGGGCGGTGGACGACGGGCAGACGAACAAGATAGTGTCCAAGTTTTATGATAATTTGCTAGGTGGGTCTGACTACCTGGATCACACCCGAGCAGCATTTGCGCTTCAAAGGACGATGAAATTATTAGGTAGTAGTATTCCTCTCGATCAGCGGATTCTGTATGTACATATCGGTGCCTAGTGCACATTGGACCATATCTACCATCTTGAGTGTATCCTTGTACGTCCTCTCTCGTAGTATTCATCCGAAATGCGATAACGTGACATCATGGCCAAACTCTGTCACGGTCACCACTGATATTACTCCCACCACCACGAACGCGGTCATTGTTTGTAGAATTGGAGTGTGTAGCCACCTGGAGGGCAGGGCGGTATCCTGCATGGCCCCAATCTGACTGCGAACATGGTGCAACCTCAGTCATTCGCTAGCGGTAAAAGGTTACATGGCGTCAGCTGAAAGTGGGAGGATGCGTATGCGAGAGAGTGCCATCGGCATTATGATCGCGAATAGAAGAGCGACTCGTCTTCATGTGTGATTTCGTCGACAACCTGGCTGGAGGTGAGCATCCTGGGGACGATTTGGAGCAGAAGGCTTCAAGGAAGGCGTGGAAATTGTTTGTTCTGATAGCAGCTAGCAACGACAGGATAATTTGGCGCGTTTCCCAAGTAGGTTTTTTCCAGGAACGTTGTCCTGCAAAGATGACGACTCTGGCAGCGTGCAAACTATAACTCACGAGACTGAAGAGATTTTGGAGCGATGTGACCTTGAAACGACGGCGGTTCTCATCACTCCGCTCGAAGCCACCGATCCAGATGGCTAAACGGTCGCGTCGCGTCGCCCTCGAGGACAAGGCACACCTCGCGAAGAGGATCAAGCACACCCAAGATCTGGACGCCGTTACCAGAACAGCGTCGGTGAAGGAACCTTTGCTCTCGGTTCCCGCGTCCAAGCGTGTCAGTTCGACAAACCTCAAGGAAAATACAGGCCATTCTCGACCCCTTGCGTCACCATTTGGCACCCGTCCGAGTTCATCTTCAAGGGGACAATCTTCCCATCAAACCTCGCGTAGACCCCTCCATGTGAAATCCCGTGCTGTTTCTGCAATCGGCAAAGAAAATGTCCGGCCAGGTTCGCGGATGAAGGACTATATGTGCTCTGGATCCTGGCTTCCCATCCAAGATGATTGCGAAGATGAAGATCTGTCCTTCTCGGGCGGCGTTGCCGATACTTCGTTTTATGTCGACAAACCTCTGTCGTGCTCAACCCCTGCAACATACCGACCGCCAAAGCTTGTGGGGGATTTCTTAGGCTCCTTTCCGCGCAGTGCGGGAGACGATCTCAGGCTGTCTGTCGAGGCAATCCGAACCAGTCCTACCCACGGGGAAAATATCATCTTCCGTATCGGCAAGAACACCGGCGTATCAGCTTCGACTTCCATTCCAAGTCGCCCTCCGAGCCATCCGTCAGACTTGGCGCTGGAACTGAATTCAATGCGCATCTTTGGTGCAGGTCATTTGGGAATGCACCAGGAAGCTGATCCGAGTCGCTCTTTGCCCTCCATGCGAAGGCCTACTCGGGACCGCGTAGGTACCATTCGTGCATCTGACTCCACAAAGCCTGGTGCGTCCTCGTTCAGCACTGCTCTTGGATCGACTGCGTTGTCCTGTTCCAACATGCCCCGCACACGTTCTAAGACAACCATTGGCTCAGACTTGAAGTCGGTGTCAACAAACAAAACCACATCACGTCTCCGACCCTCCAAGAGTATCTCAGCTACTGGGCTTGTTGCTGTCCAATCTGGATCGGAGCCAGAGTCTGACGACGAGTTGTTGTTAAAAGCTGCTTGGATTGACGATCCGGAGTGTCTTGGCCTTGTTGTATCTCAGAACAAAATGGAGAGCGGAGATGATGAGCTGAACTTGGGACTGGGCGATTCGTGCCGGGTCTTAGAGTCTACTGGTGCTCCTCCACATCTGGCTCGGCGGAGGTAAGAATTATACTTGCATGCATTGTGTTTTTCTTTTCTTTCTTTATCATTATGGTTTTCGCTTTCGCCGATGGGTGATCATGTACTGTTTTCGACTGCATCCAAAGATCTGTCGTCCTTCTTTTGGTGCATAAACAATACTTACATTTTACCTCTGTGATAATCAGTCCTCAGGCTTTGTTATCTTATACTCTGTCGACGTGGGGCTCAGATTTTCGTCTGTTTTTTGTATCGATGACTCTATTGTTGTGTTCGTACTATGCGTGCTTTGCAGATCCGTTCTCGTGCACGTAGTAATTCCAACATATTTTCATCGAGGTTGAAAATGAGTCAAACGCGTTGACCGCTGGCACAAGTACTGGAAATTACCAAGAACATGACAAAACCAAGTACTCCGAGTCGTGTAAGCTGTACTGTGCCTTGACCCATAGTACAGGGTCCACATCATTCAATATTGTTGAACAACGGTAAAAACCATGCTTGGAGTTGTTAGGAAGCTAGTTGGTGAACTAACGGACCTCTTTGAGGCCATTGACAACCCCAAGGTAAAAGAAGGGCATGCGGTCAGAGCTGAAGACGGCGACTGTTCTGCTTTCACTGCCACAGTGGCAAGTTAGTTATTCGGCGCCCTGGTTGTCCTAGGTCCTAGGGAAATTCGGTGGATAAAAACCTACGTGTGTGCGTCCGTCCGCAAAGCACGGCAACACACACTTTGTCTATGTACTTTCGCAATTACATGGTACGGCACGGGTGTGTAGTATTGTGCACACGCACCCACCGTGACTGGCACATGCCAAACGATGGGATCCAGCCCTCCATGACTTCCGTCTCAAGCGTGGTTTCGCTGTGACTGAATTCGCGAATCGATGAGAACCCGCCAGTGCAACATTCGTGTTATGAATCACTAATCAGGTGCCAGATCCGGCGAGTAGGGGTGATCCCCCGCGTTCTTCGGTCGTGGGTGACCCTCTTTCTCCCTCCTTTCTCGCACGGAATCGACCGTAAACGGTCTTCCGTCGGAGCAGAATTGGGAAAGAATGCAAGAGAGGGGGGACTAACGCGCGAAACAGAACGAACGTAAACGGAGACGGACGTATGGACGGCCTTCTCCTGCCAAATGAAATGCCGCCAATTGATTTGATGGTGGGGTTGGACCCTTGAAGTCGAGGGAGGAAGGCACCTACGAGTCGGCGCGAACGCGCGCCCGCGCGGGGTGGGGAGCGAAGTTTCATGAAATCAGTCTTCCAATTCCTTTTTCACAGCAACCAACTCACACCCCCACGCATTCGCTTCTCACACCACGGCGATCTTGGTGTCTCCATTATGTACAAACCTCACGTCGCGCGTCCATATGCATCCAAGTGAGATTGCTGATCGTTGGAGCGACAACTAATGCAATGCATCGTGTGCCCCACGATTACTTATGCATAATATGGAGTCAGGATCGAGTGGAGGGCCCTCTTGAAATTGATTGAACATGCTTCACTATGACATTGGAAACTCTGTCCAACGAAGGTCGGAAAGCTCTAGTGAGTCAGTGGAAGTAGCACATCGCTCGGCACCTCGTTGGTTCCGTTCAAAACCCCGTCCATAAGAGAGCTGTGATCCCGCTCATCATGCGTGTGCACTGCCAATCAAAGCCAGATACGGGTCTGTCCCACACAAAGTCGCAACGGACAACGACGGTATTCGGTACTAGAAATCAAACAAACCTAAGGACGTCGGAGGTGTCAACAAATTCAATCGAGGGTCCACTCAGCTGGCAGGCATGGGCAATGAATGTCCAACAAGCCCGCATCACTAAAGCACATCAGAAGAGTCATGACTCGATGCTCACCATGGCTGCATAACAACCTCCTCATTCTATGATCAACATCATGGACATCCTCACGCTTTGATGCTGGATCCATGGAAAAGAGATAAATTCCATCTTCCGTGTCAAGACTCTCATGGAGCTCAAAGAAGCTATAAAGGGAAAGAAACAGGTTTAAATTTCGTAATCCCGACGCCGATGCACTCGATCTTTATTCTGATCCCCAATCCCAACGATGACGAATGGCTTGAAGAGGACCTTCAACGTTGGTCATACTACGAGGGCAAATTCTGTCTCACGGCACGAAGGCCATCGTCCGAGCTGAACCTGTCTTCCCTGTCAAAAATGTTACTGACTGCGCAGATGATCCGACTTACTGAGTAGTATCACAACGAGTTGTCAATGCATTACTACGCTCAGAATGATGTCCTGGTTTCGGATGACTGACAATGACAAATGTGAGACTATCATGTGGAGCCGCCTTTCGCGCGTCATCATCCCCAAACTCATAGGTTCAATGAACATCACCTAGCCTTCATGAAAATTTAATTTTTTGGTGATGCTAATGGGGAAACGAAGGGGGAGATGGAGCCTATGAAGCCGGGACTCAGTTTCGATGAGAGAATGCCGGGGACGGGGAACGGATGTATTGCTGCATAGGTTTGTATATTTTCATTAGATATTTCATCTCTCGAACTTAACAAGGAAAACAGGCAGTCAGGGAACTACTGAAGTTGTAACCTTGATGAGCGTACTTTTTGCGATGCTCTCCAAGCAAACGTAACCATCACCAAGATTCAAGCGCCTTCAATCTATCTGCCTACATAGTTAGTTACTACATTGATTAAGAAAATAACCTCTCACCTGTCAATGACACCCCGTCCTCGTCCTCGATCCGGACTTGTGCGTCGGGTTCCATGAACGGGCGTAACAAGTGTACAGCAACTTTGGTGTGTGTGTTGAGCAAACACTCGACATTACTCTCGTTCAGGAGTTGTACCACCCGCAACGAAGGCATGCTTGGCCTCACATGTTCTAAGAACGAGAAAAGAGCACGAAAAGACAATTTGTCCGGTCGTGCAATGCCAAATCGCAATCCCAGGCGAGTGATTGGGATGTGTGGAAGGATGGGAATGTGACCGAACAAGTCAGAGAAATCAACAAGGGTGATGGTGAGGTGACGTAAGTTGGGGCATGCCGGTGCGAGGATCTCCAAGGGAGTGTAGATGTCGAATGACATATTGTTCGGTTTGCGAAGATGGAGCGAAATGAACTGGGGACCATACATGCGGAAAAAGCATTCCCACTCATCGGGGTATTCATTCAGGTCAAGGATAATCTCTTGGAGGGTCGAAGGAGCGTGAACGGCATCAGGGTGAGAGTGTTTGAGGGTGTGGGTAGTAGAAATGGCATCGGATACGAGTAGGTGACACGAGCGGAGCGTAGTTAGAGTAAGCGGCATAGCAGTGTGTAGGGTATCCGAGGGAATATTTAGGGAAGGACAGCTTAGAACACGAAGCTGAGGACAGTCAAGGAGGCAGCTGAACTTTGAGACAGGCGCCTCTAGGTGGTATGACGACCAGTCAAGCACGCGCAAGGAATTCGCAGAGCTCTGGAGTGCGCCTAAAATTTTGTATGGCAGATCCGTGTCAACGTAGTTGGCGGTAGCAGTAATTGAGAAGATGGCAAGGTGAGGCATGCGTCTGATGAGACCCTCCACCAGGTCACACTCAATATCTGCGTCCTTAGGGCGATCACGTATGGCAATGTCCAGTCGTTGCGTATAGTCACCCAGGGATCGCGTACTTGCGATCGTAGTATTGTTGCCTCCGGCAGAATGCATCAGTGTGCTAGAAAGGGAATACAGGCAACGCGCTCTGCCAATGTAAACAGACTGGTAGAGGATGGGCAGGGCGAGGTGCCACCATCGTTTGCAGACCCGAACAAGGGCGCGTTTAGTTACGAGAGACTCCCGGAGGGCAGGGTGGTATCTCTTGATGAAAACAGGGCCAAGAAGGCTGGCGTTGTCGTATACATCGGGGATGAGAGTCCCTGGTACATACGTGGCATAGTGAAAGACGCAAAGCCAAAGTTCAGGAGGGAGTCTGTCCATGAGAACCGTTTTGGTAATTATGAATTGTCCCTGAAAAGATAGTAGGCGACGCTTACTCCTTGCGCCTTGGAGCACTTGATATCAGGTCTTAAGATCATAGCTTCATTCCCTCTCGCCCATGTCTGAATACTGAAGCGGCAAATCAAAGCCGCTGAATCGTTCTCAAAGATGGTGTTAGTGTCAGGTTTAAATATTTTCGCTAATTGGCGCTGGGAGTGTCGAGCCCACGAAAATTGCGGTTATGGTGTGCATCTCTGGCCCGGGGGAAGATGGCGAGTCTTCATGTCCATCCAACTCAGTGTTACATCGCACTCTCGTTGCAAGATTCGTCCGTCCGTCTCCGAGTCTGTTTAGGCATGGCAGTTAAGTTCATAACCTCTTTTTGCAGTCCCTCGCATGGAGTGCAGACTCATGGATGGTTGTCAGCGTGGGCAAAGACAGCACGGTTTAAGTACGTTTCTCCATGGCTTCCCTGATATCAAATTTGCTTTTCCCCACACTCAGAATGAATCAATAAAAAAGGCAGAGAGGGACGTATTCATTATGGGTATTGTGGTGACTTCGTCGCTGACATGATCATCGGAGGAGGATGGGATCGGACGGTCAAAAGGTCGCTACAGGTCGGTTATCCCTTTCAATGCTGTTTACAGGTGTGTTGTAAAGATTTCGTATTGTTCGTCTGGGTACAGAATGCGACCGCGTCACCGCGATTATTTTAGCCTTGTTTCTAGGCCCGGAAAGCCCCAAGAGACCGCTAAACCTTGCACATGGCATTATCTTAGACCGTCGACCAGCTGTCTAGAAAACTTGTCCCCTCGCTCGATGCACCCACCTTACTGGTCACAAGGCCAGGCTGAAAGAGAAGTCGGGACTTGGGACATCACGTCCGTTGAACCTTTTGTGTGAAGCGGGCATGCTGTAATAATGAGGAATATCTGCATAGAACGAACTAAATCCAGAACTTCTCATACATCCCCCGACCGTTATTTTATCTTGAACTTTGAAGCATCTTGGCTGGATAGGTTAAGACCCGCGCTCTAGGTTTGCAAGTATAACTATATATAGTCACAAAGAAGCTGAGGGCAAGGAAAGAAGATAAGCAAGAAGCAAGGGCGGGCGTCAACAAGAAGAACATATCGAGTAAATTGTGTGGCTCTGCAGTGGCATGATCGCAAAGTTTCCACAACTCGGGACCCAGAGAAGCTTGTGCCAAAGGGTTGTAATTTCGCTTTGACTCTTGGACAATTGTTTCTGACCGCCGGCCGAATTTGGCAAGGGATACCCCGCTAACGTTTTGACCAGCTGTTTCTGAAGATGAACAGTTAAAATGTACACTCCACAAAAAGAAATATCAAATAGCTTATGTTCTGGATGGTAACCACTCGCTGCCTACATGGTCAAGTTACAGGTAAGACGAAACAGGCATCCCTGAGGCTGGTCTTGACAGATAAGAAATAACCTCCATTTCGTGTGATTCTGTTCATGTCCGTGTAATTGCGTCGTATGACCTATCCTGATGCATCGCATCGGGTACACACCTCTCCAATACTATGCCATCGTTTCATCCCGCGTACGTCATGATGGATGGCACTAAGTTTGCGGAGTGTGAGCGGCAATCCAAGTTCAGTTGTGGAGATCCGACTTCGAAACCTTATTGGGTGCCTCGTTGATGGCCAGGAAAACTCAAACCCTCGTAAGCGGAGATTAGTTGGTGTGGCAAGAGAGCACGGAGCTTGTCCAAGCGACAAGAAGTTTAAGCCACCCCTCCAGGCAAGGTTCCCGAGCATTAACACACAAGTGTGGTTAAAATCATATTTACAGGGCAGGATCTTGCCCACTGTGGACAGGGGTGGGCTGAGAGGAAGTGTCAAATACAATGGTACATGTACATACCTGTAATCGGGATCGCGTGCTCAGGCTCACAGGAAGCAGCCAGGATGGGAAAAGCGACGGTGACCGAAAGTGCCGTGCTAGATAGCCTAGAGCTTGTTCAGATCGCTGCGGCGACGCGTGAAGTGTGGCGTGTAATGACAAGGCATGGATAAGATTATGGAAATTCTGGTCGGACTGTCGGCGAGATTAACGCGTTGACCTAGTCCAGTGGACGCAGAGCGACAGATGAAGTGGCCGCACAGCTGCGAGTCTATCGAACCCACGCACAGCGTCCCACAGCAAGTTGCGCCGCCGCCAACGCGTCGCTCACCTGTGAAAGAGAGTGCTAAATTGAGGTACATCATCGACGAACGCGCGAACGAAAGCTTGCGTCCCTTCTCCCTTCTCCCGAGCAACTTACAGCACCAACCACTCGTGTTGTTTCATCATCATCCCCTTTTATCAATTACTTTCATCTCCTTGAAACAAGTGACTCGGACCGATCAAGTCCTTAGCGTCCATTCAACTGACCAAGGCTCCATTTGCTCAACCGACTCATTGGATTCCATTGATACCCTACCGGAAACAATTGGCCCCGATGTCAGACATGCAAGCCTCCAACTTGCCCATCACCTCCGGCAGTCCTGGGAGATCTCGAGTGTCATTTACGTACGCTGAGCTGGCATGTATATCGAGATCTCGGTTTCGGAAGCTCATTGGATGGTCAGGTCTAAGTCGCCGTAATTCTTCTCACACCTGCAATGGCTGCAAACGTTTTCCGGACGATTCAAGGGTCGCAGCCCCAGAGACCTTTTGCTCATTGTCGCGGGATATTTAAGCTAATGAGTCTGACCCTCTCCTTCAGCAGGCTTACGTCCGCGTCAAGTATCTCCTTTCGCTCCTACCGCGCTCAGGTTCAAATGAATTCTATTAACTTCCCTTGCGCAAGGTGCTACAGGTCAACGCCTGTGTTGTGTAGTCACTGCTGGCACTGGCAGCCCGCGTTGTATTGCACCAAAGAGAACCTTTACAGCGTGAGGATCTTTCCGTGCAACGCGATCATTGTAAACTCACCATAGCTGAATTGTGGACCGCATATATAACAGAATCCTATCATTTTATCGAATCGCGACTACCATCAGCCACCTTTCGATATGGAAAAGCAGAACCTATGCGCTTGTCACGGTCCTATTAACAAAGAAGACGCTCATTTCGAACGTTCACGGGACCGGATGATCACAGATCGGTCTGGTGCTTCATTGTCTTACCCAGGCCAAGACACTTCCCAACCATTCGTCTACCCGCCACAAGCAGAAGCCGCGGTCAGGAATGATCTGACATCTCATTCCGAGTCGGTCCACGTTCCAACAATATTAGCTGCTGATCACCTACGGTATGCATCGCGCCACCCTCAGGCTCCCAATCCAACAGATCATGCCACGTTTAGTGAACATCAGTGGTTTCGGGATGGTGCTTCATACAGAGAAGTCGTGGAGGGCTCTGAAAATGAGGGCGTTTTCATGCCACATTGGAGGGTAGCTGATTTTGCATTTAAAAATAACAACCAGGTATGTCGCTGAGAGTCAAATTCTATCGTACAGGATAATTTCAGACTTACCGTTGACGTACTACAGGAGGTCCTCTTTCATTTTGCTGGTAGCAATCCTGTTTCGGAAATATCAAGCTCGGCGAACGAAAATATGAGAGAGCTCACACAAAGTGGAGACACTTTGAGTGGGAGCATTCTCGCATCGACCACAGACGATGATTTGAATCGATATAATCAGAGTCAATCGTTATGGGTATGTCCTTTTCCTTATGGACGTCATTCCGACTCATACTTAGCACACGATATTTGTAAAGGGCGTGGTCCACAATGATCGAGATCTCGTGGAAGAGTCAGAGTTATTTTGTCAATTGAACGAGAATGGAAAAATATGCAACCACAAGATGAGGCCCAGCGGCATCAAGGACCATTTAAAGCGCAATCATGGAATGACCTCCACGTCACAAAAGCGTACTTGTCCCTGGCATGGCTGCTCCACAAAGCCGATGCGAATGTACAACCTTATACGGCACATAATGGAGAAGCATTTCCGGCTAAGGTATGACTCAATCACATGTCCTGGAAAAGAGGGTTCACAACTGAGAATTAAAAGGCGCAGAACCTCGTTGAAACATACGAAAGAATTCCACGGCAAGGCATAGCTGTTGCATAACCGGAGACTTCCTTCTTCAGAAATTAAACCGAAGGAGCATTCCGATCTGCGTCTCTGACATTTCCGTCTCACTCATTCACTGTGTTATGTCCCCATTGTCCCGACTTAGTATGTATTAATTTTCTGGAAGGGAAAATCACACACTCCAAGTTTACGTGGCCGAAGTCATCGGCCGACTAGCTCAGTTGGTTAGAGCGTCGTGCTAATAACGCGAAGGTCTTGGGTTCGATCCCCACGTTGGCCATATGTTTTTTGTGGAACCTTTTGATAGACTGAAGACCGAAGGTGATTATCTCAATCTCGAGTTCCAATTGGCCGACTAGCTCAGCTGGTTAGAGCGTCGTGCTAATAACGCGAAGGTCTTGGGTTCGATCCCCACGTTGGCCAAATGTATTTTTAGTGGATATTTTCCTTTTATGGCCTCGAGGGATGATGTGATGGTCTGAGACTCGGCCCGTTACTCCGCAAACGGCTCCACGTCCAAGTGCGACCCGACCGTCGCCGCTGTCACAGACGATGTCATCGTCCAACCTCGTGTCGTTCCCGACCTCAGAGTCGGTGTCCACCGTCCCGCTCCCTCTTCCTCACCTTCCTTTTCGCCGCATCTCTCTTCCAACCACACCTAGTTCTGCTCTCGCAGCGGCCCACAGACGATCTGTCGCGAGCGTTGCTTCATTCGACTCACTTACAGAGGAAGCGCCCCCCACGCACCAGCGCCGTCGGGCAAAGCGCAGGTCGCTTAACCACGGGACAGGGCCTCACAAACGAACACAGGCACACGAGGACAGACAGACAAAGCGGCACAAGATCATTTCAGAGTTCTATACCACCGAGAAATCCTATCTCGACGGCCTTGATCTTGTTTACAATGTATGTATGCGTCTGATGTTCTGAATGCCTGACTGTTCATTTCCACTAGCATTTTCTGACGCCCATCCTTCGATCACTGGACACATCCAAACCTCTGCTGACGCGAAACGATATAACCACCCTCTTCTCAAACTTTATCGACATCTGGAATTTTCATCATGCGTTCTTTGCTGCGCTGACTAGACGTCTCCACCCACCCACCCACCATAACACCTCGTTATCATCCCTGCTTCTGGCACATTTTCCATACCTTTCTCTATATGCTCCTTTCGTCACTGCATTTCCTACTGCGTTGGCCTTTCTGGCTTCAGTCTCACAGTCTTCCACGGCGAACCCAGCCTTTGCAGCCTTCCTGTGGGCCCAGGAATCTCACCCCGCGTGCGCGCATCTTAGGTTGGCAGATTACCTTCTTACACCCATACAGCGATGTCCACGGTATCTCTTGTTACTCAAGGACTTACTCGATTCTACTGATCCTGATGACCACGAATGGGAAAAGCTACAGGAGGTCCGAACACTGGTTGAGAAGAGTAAGGGTTACGAATATATGCTCTCTCTACGGATTATTGACTGGATTTATGGACAGTTACTGCCTCTCTCAATGCGTCACTCGTTGCATATGCACAGACGCTTGCATTGATATCTTTGCAACGCAACACTCGTGACTTACCACCTGTCCTCACCCCGCTTGTCGTGCCGGGAAGACAGCTTATAAAGCGTGGTACGCTCATCCGATCAGGCGGCGAAGGCGAAGGACGAAAGCCATTCGAGTTCTTGCTATTTAGTGATTACTTAGTATGGCTGGGGCGTGAGGAGACGGTTATAAGCGTCCTTGTCCATGACAGTCAGAGCCCCCGCAAGAGGCGGCCGTCCATAAATGCACTCGGGGGTAACGATGAAGAAAAATGGTCGTGCAAGGGCTACATGAGTCTGGTTGACATGGAGGTGGTTATGGTCGCAGATCGGCCAAACAGCACGGGATCTGGAGGCAAATTTGGGGAAAGGATGGAAGTACTTAGCCCAGAAGGGTCGTTTTCGTTGCATTATGGTAAGCACCGCCCCTACCTCATGTTCGTTAGCCTTTTCACTCCTCATTCCATCAGATCCATCCACATCCAGTGCAAAGGATCCAGATGGCCTCGGGTCTTGGGTAGACTCCATCAGGACCACACGTGCTGCGCATCTCGCAGCACTGGCATTATCAAATCCTGACTCAACCCTCTCAGCCAGTTCCTCAGGCGTCCATCTCAGACGCGCACTACGCGCGTTCGCAAGTGAGGGAGATACTGCCGACTTTGAAGAGACGGGAGACGGAGATGAAACGACCTCCCGACCCCGTCGTGCGCAGCTGGACAATTTCCTTCCGCCTATTTGGGTTCCGGATGCAAGGACCGATACATGTATGAAGTGCGGGCGGCCATTCGGGTTCGCTTTAGACCTGAGGTTGGGTGACGTCTTCGGATGGGGATTTGGAAACAGGAACACGAAGGGTGTTGTAGGAAAGCAGAAGTCAGAGATCGAACAAGACTCTGGGAGTGAGAGCGAGACGCATCAAGCTGGGAAGAAGGCGGGAGGAGGTGGTGCTTGGAGAAGGAAACATCACTGCAGGCTTTGTGGCCGTGTCGTCTGTGCAGCGTGTTCCAGCAAGGTATTTCTCCTGCGTAACCCAGCTCCTCGGCGAACTAACTTGTCTCGAAGACATTTTACATAGCACAAAATGATGCTGATGCGTCGCCTATACGCAAGAGGCAGAAACCGAAGCCAGCCCGCGCTTGCGACGAGTGTTACGAAGCGGCCTTTCCATTCCTTCTTCCATTCCCAACGAGTATTGGGCCATCTTCTGCCGCATCATCTACAATCCAGCCGTATTTCGACCAGACGCCATCAGACGAACCATCCACGCCTCAGGTCGACGAAGATCCCAACGCCATCCATGGAATACAGCCCTGGCTATCCATCCCATCCCGCCAAGCGGCCAACAAGGATGTCAGTGAAGCACTGATGGCGATGGACCTTAGCCCTGCCGTGGGTGTGTTGAGCCGAAGTTCCTCCAGAGTGGCACTCAGCAGCAGCCCCTCACGAAAATCGCGCCTCAGCGTGAGCCCTACAAAAGCGGGGAGCCCGCTAAAGGACACACATGCTCAGGCGTACGGTGGCGAATCTGGGAGCGCAACAAGCAGCCCTTCGAGGCGGGTAGTGCATCTCCCTCGCATCTCTTCTGGGGATTCGGACCCAAAGCCGCTGTTGCCGCAGCCACCGCCATCGCCTCTTTCGGGCATGCACATCCAGGAAGCGTCATCGAACGAGGGCAGTCCACACCGAGATGTCCACTCTCCAACCCGTCCGATCCGGGTCCGGCCTTCCCCGGCACGTCCACGGAGTTACCACGATATTCTTGAGGATTTCACTTTACACGAGCGCGGTGTTAGTATACCTTCTTCGATTTCGAGCGCCCCCGGCACCGGTCTGGGTTCGGTGAAAGAAAGGGACGACGAGGCCGAAGAGCAAGAGCAGGATCAGGATCAGGATCGTGAACTACAACGAGAGCAAGAACAAGAACAAAGACAAGAATGTGAGGGGAGGGAGAGGAAGGGAGAGAGTTTGGGCGATGTGGGGACAGGGATCGAGATTCATTCACGTGATCGATCTCTCGATGATGGTGGGATCAGGTCAAAGGATTCGATCCTGACGGGCGACGATGTGGGTGTGGTTCCGAGGGAGGATACGGCACGACGGCGGAAAAGGTTCTCGATGCCCGCTGTTGTATTGCAGACCGCACCCGTGTTTTCGCGCGTTCGCCAGGATGTCGAAGGAAGCAACGCCGAGCGGAGACGGTCTGCTGTCATGCAGGGAGGGGAGAGGGACAAGGGTAAGAAAGAAAGGCATGGGGAGAGAGAGGGTTCCGCCGTAGGACTCCTTATGGAAGTGCTACGGGGAAAAGTTAAATATCCGGGAGGGAGCTCTTAAGTTGCTTACGGAGGTGTATTTGGCTTTAGCAAGTTATCATATGTATCTACAATGTATCTTAGTGAAATGCCCTAGGCCTGCGTAGATATCAGTCAAGATATCTGATAGTAACATTCATGTTCGTACAAATATGGAATACGACCACTAAGGAGAAACTAGTACTGAACAAAAGTTACTTGTGTATATATATACATGGATATTGAAGTGTTCTGAAATCCAAACTACCAGCCTATTCCACCGGTGCCGCAACCTGAGGAAACGCGTCCTGTGAAGGAGCCTCTTCCCTCTGCCCGCATGACCTCTGGTGCCTCTGCAGAGAATCCCGGCGGGCAAAATGAGTCCTACAACTTGGGCACTCGACTTTGTCATGAAAATGGACTGTTAGAATGTGCCGCGCAATGCTCTCCCTCCGCATCAACTTCCCACAAGTCTCCCACATACAGGTTTGCATGGTCTTGTCGGTATTGAGTTGGATCGCATGTACTTCGTGCAAGTGCCGCCAGATAGAGGCCCTGGTGCCTACTACGACGGCGCCGCAGAGGTAGGTACCGTCATCGTTCCAGTGACAATGATGGGTAGGAGTAGATGTGTCTCTCTTTGGCATGTCAAGTTGATAGGGCGTATAGCGAGAATCGACCGTGGATGTTCCTAGCAGTCGGGTCGCTCCTCCACGGTCCCTGCGTGAACGACTGGTTGGTCTCTGGAAGATGATACTGCTCTCGTGCGGTGATACGGCATGGTCCAAACGCGGAGCTCGCGTCTCCTGAGCATTAATGAATGCGGATTCTTCGTAGGAACACTGGTTGTGTAGAGCACTGGTAGATGATACCTCATGATGCCACGGATCGTTGAAGGTGGGAGGTTGGTGCGAAAACGGATTACTGAATGAACTTGACGCAACCATCGTAGACACAGGGATTTGTTCAGTAGGAAACTCGAATCCGTACATATTGGACAATCCTAGAGCATTGTCATGTGGTGTCCATGAAGGGCAGGGAAGATCTAGCACCGAAGTCAATACTTTCCAAACGAAAAGAGGATCTCGCAATTTACCAGGACATAAGTGTTGTCCTGAAAGATTGGTACGCCAGTCAAATGGATGGCAGTCAGACCAGCTGCGACAGTGGCTCGTGTAAAGACCAACAATCCATTGAATAATACGTTGAAGACCCACTAAGAATTTTCAGCGATTGCTGAAGGAAGGTAGTTGAAGACATCTTGATGGTGAGCTACGCTCAACATGCTCGTGCGGTGGGTGGAATACACTCACAACATCCCACGTTACCTTATATTCGCTGAAGTAGTGTCGATCTGTGGTCTTGCCAATACTATTATTCCAATAGAAATTCAATGCTATTACACTCCAGGATCAAGCTGTCAAAAATGTGGAGGTCTGCCACGCCTGTGGAGCCGGTCGCCACGGTCCTTGTCAGTATCACCGAGGGCCTGAGATGTCTGGTTAACTTCTATCTAGAGTGATTGAAAATAGCCTTATTGCGGCGTATCTGCTCTCAGCTTGCCAACCAATCATGCGAACATCGGCATGGCTGCAGCTACCTGGAATTGGAAAGTAAAAGAATAATAGCACAGTGAATGGATGCGGATATGTGAGAGAATGGGGGAAATGTTGGCTCAAACACGTTCCGTTGGCCACTATTGCGTGCTTAGCGTTGGCGCGTCGAGGGCCAACGCCACGAGGCAGCGGAGTTAATCGGACACGAGACCGCTCTTTACGTGTGGCATAAAGTCCGCATGGAAAACGCAGGAAACAGCATGATCGTCGTTTAGCAATGGTTTAAGACTGGATGGTAGATGCCAAGGGGCGGGTGGATCAGAGAAGGCCACGGCATGGAAAAAATGGCCCCAGCAGAGAATTTATGTGCGGAGCCGGCCATTATCGGTATCTGATAAACCCTCACTGCATGGCTTGATTCGGCATATAACGTGGCCAGCAGCCCCAAACCCCACATGGGTGCATCTTTTGGCGGAAAAAAAAAAGAACTGAAGTGAACCTGATAAGTCGGGTTTTCTCTCAAAGAGAAGTTTCCCAATTATGTAAATGAAGCATGCCATGGTTCGTACCCAGGCCACAACGTACAAACAACGTCATAAATTATGACAAATTACCATTGCGCCAGTGATATTGATTCCGGTGGTGTGTCGGGGAAGTCGAAGAGTACAGGAATGCATAAATCATGACAACAGCCGTAGTCTAAAGCATTCCTCGGGGTGCTCGGCGCAGCCGTAAAAACGTATGTTTGATAACCTGTAATATGTAGGAATTAGCTTATCACTCGATCGCGGGCGGTTGTATACAAAGAAGGGGGATCTATTCGTCGTGTCCGGATCGCAGAATATGGTCTCGCAAGGTGCACATCCTTGAGAAGGTCTCGCCACAGTCAGGACCCGGGCAGGCCCATCTGACAGGGATATGCTGTTCTTCGACATGTCTCTCGAGGCTCGACTTTTTCATGGGCGGCTTGCGGCATCCTTGCCAATGGCATGAATATGATGTCCACTCCGACGTAATAGAGTGTCTAGTGTGAAGATGGGTCTTGAGGTCTTTTCCCTGTAGTTGCTCGTTGCATATCCCGTGCTCTGCCCACTGGCAGATGACCAGACATTCGTCAATGAGCATCTTATTTAAGTCGAGAATAGCCTTAATAGTTGAAGAACTGTTAAGCAGAGGCGGACAAAGGAAGGGGGAAGAAAACATACTTCGAGGGGCCAGTCTTGATTATATAGGTTCGAGTCGTTGAAAAGAAATCCATGGGCCACTCGCCGAACTTCATCTTCGTGAACAAAATTTTCGTTACATTCAACCATGCGCTTAAACGCACGGCGGATTTAATTGAGCCGATACGAAGAGAAAGGAAAGGAAACCATACATTAGACCAATGTTGATCTTGGATGTCAGGGTTGTTCATAGTGTGATGTAGTCCCTTCGAGCTGCTGAACGAGGTGTGTTGGGGTCATGTCGAACTGGATGTCTAATGTTTTATAAGATGAAGACATGCATGGCCTATAGGAGCTTTTGCATGTTCGAGGAACCACCCTGCCAACAGGAAAAGCGGTCCGGATTAATTTGCTGGAGTCGTGGCAGGCGGACGAATGTCGTATGTGGGTGGGCTTTAGGTTGCTCGTCCGCAGCTGAGCTGTTTGCAAAGGCATCATGGACGAGAAACTTGCACGGGCTACGTATACTTCCGATGCGCTAGAGTAAGATTGAAAATGGAACGTGGTGCAAGGTATCAGTGGAAGTGGGTCAGGTGGACGCAAAAAGTAACGAAGCATGCTATGCCAAATCCATGCGTGAATCTTGTTGGAACTTTAGCAAACCTTGTCCTTGAGCAAAGCTAAACTCCACCACGACCGCTGCAATCTTTGCAACCCACTGGTCGAGCTACTAGGCATCTCTTGCAGCTATATCAGTTTTCAAACCGGTTCGTTGAATGGGCACGGCAATGCGAACCGACCAAAAAAGGCCACACAAGTCAAAGACGCATGGAAACACCGACCGCCAAATGCATCTAATTCAAAGGATCGGATGAGCTACACCGGGCTCTATCTGTTAGTTCAGATGGTCCTTCCATCCCCCATATCCAACCCACTTGTTGCTCGGTTTTGACCCAAAATTGCAAGTAACTCGATTAGGAACTTTGAAATTCAGGTCAAAACCGAGTGGTAATTTAGACTGGACAGCGAGTTTATCAATAGGTTGGTCCCAGGCATTTAAACCGGACTCGCTCTACCTAATAGACATACTATAGGCGTTGCAGTGTGGACAAATTGGCGTTACGGCGCCATTGTCTAGCCGAGTCTACGACGAGTATCGCGTGTCGATGTGCTAAATTGGATAATCCCGTCAATACACGGAAAGCGAAGTGGGGAAACCTATCTGATAGAAAAATACTAGGGAACATCAGACATCTTGACCTGTTAAAGGCGATCAGTGGCCAAGGCATCTAGCTTAAATCGGTAAAAGTGACAAAAACGCGCTCTCGATGCAACTAAATTGTTCCCATTCGAATTGATGGACATTTTACTGAATGCGCACCTCTGACTAGCGTTTTATCTCCTTGTGACCACGAAGAACGATTAGGAGCTTCAACGGTCGGTGATCGTGTTATTTTGTTTGACATGCCCCAAATTCTTTATCGAGGTTGGCGAAAACGTCGAGATGATCGCCATAAAATCTGTTGATTATACGGGGACAACGTCTTTGGACAAGAAGCACGCCACCGGATTCTGGTTGTGTACACCAGGGAGGACTTTCAAGCTTCAGGTCGGGGCTTCGGACTTTAACGCTGGCCGAGTTCCCCGGTTGTGGACCTACTGACACAGTAATTCCACTTTTAAAACTCCTCGCTCTCCGATTTCTTTTCCTGGGGTGGGACGGCCTTGAAGTATTTTTTTAAATTCACTGTCCTATTCACTCGGAAATATGTTCAAAATGGCGGCCATACACCAAGCTGAAGATGCCCCCCAACGTTGTTGACCGCTTTCCAACAATTCGTCTCACCCGAACCATTCACTAATCGAAATAAATCAACGTCGTTGGGTAGTGGCGTGATCCCACTACAAGCGCCTTTCGTTTGCTGCCACAGACAGAGGTACCTCGGCGGGTATCATTTTGGAGCCTCGCAGCCTGACAAGTTCCAGGCAGGGTCAGTGCGCTGAGGGGTCATCGATGAGCTGGTCCTTGTAGCCGTGAGTATCATTCAAGAGTTGTGTCGTCCTCCCTACTTACCATCGCGTTGGTAGCCATGCAAGAGCGAACTTTTTTCTACGATATGTGAAGAAGGATGTAGTGGGTGTGAACGGTCGCAACGTGCCTACCGCTCTATTCTCGAAAACCGCACTGTCGCCTTCAGGACAGTCGCCCATCCCTCAGTCAATGACCTGTAGGGTTAATGTTTAGTCGCTGTCATGCTTTGAGAGCACCACTGACACTGGACCAGATACTGGAATCCTATGACCTGCCCGCTTGAGCTACAGACGGTCTATGACCCATAAACCTGTGGTCCTCAACGATGCCATTGACTGGTCGTTAAGCTTTTTTTCTTCTGTCCTTCATGTCCTTGAGACACAGACGAATATAATGCATTTCTTTTTGACCGTCAACATGGCCCAGCCTTCGCGAGCGAAGTCAACCTTTGAGATCTCCCCAAGCCAAACCACGCCACGGGGATTTTCTGAGAATCATTGAATCGAATTACAATGCTCAGATTTCACTCCCGTCATTCGATTTGTTTGTTCGTTCCATTGATATGGCGTGATTTTGACCGGAGAAAGTTGTCGCCCGTTGGTCTGCGCGCTTGCCACAGCATGGAGCGAGCCAATTACCCTTATCGCGTCGACGTGGCGTCTGGAATTGGCTGCGTGACCAAAGCTCCGAAGCAGCATGGCAAGAATGAGGCTGTCTCTAGTGGAACAATGACAAATGAAATGAACGGCCTTAATCCATAAAAGTGCTTCCTACTTCCCGTATCGCAAGTACGGCATCGCATACCCCTATGTATTTACTGTACATTTCGTGGTCTTTGTTCACGGGGAAAAAAAATTCACGTTTGCATATTCAAGAACCTGTCGGAGGTAATGGCAGCAATCCAACAGACACGCTGCCATCCTAAAGCCTCTGTTGGCCGATAGGTAGCCTGATTCATAAATTGGACAAATAAATGTGTGTAAATCATGGTCAAACTTCGGGTAAACAGTGTCGGTAAAATAGCAACCATCCCGGAGGTACTCCTGCGGTGTCGCGCAAACTCCAAGATGCAGTACAATCGGGAATAAGCTACCGTCTTGATCGGCCATGAGATCCACCTCTCCCCCTTGTTGTTCGCTTCCTTTCCCTTTCTTCCTCCCGTGCCCTTGCACTCCGTTGTCGTGGATCAATGACTTCATAGTCCCGCTCTGCCTTCCTCGTTTCCTCCCCATCATCCTTGGGAAAATGGAGAGCATGGTTCATGAACCCCCGATCATCGTCCACTTCCATGCTCTCATCTTCCCTTCCAGGCTTCGCTCCTTCTCCTTTATCTTCTCCATCAATGTTCCCATCCATATCGAACTCGTCTTCTCCTTCAATTACGCCCCCCATAGACGAGGAGGCTTGCAGCATACCCCTAAATTTATTCAAGGCCGCAAGCACATCCCCTTCGTCCTTCCGTCCCTTGTTCTTCTTGTTCAGTCCCCGACCCTTGGAATACTTTGCAAGTTCTTCCGCCAGGTATGATTTCTGTGTTTTAGCCTTCTTCCTCTCTGCTTCGTCATCGCTGTCCTCACCACCTTGGCGTCGTCGAGTAAGGTTTCGTATCTCGGCCTCCATCTTTTCTATTTCGGAACGACGTGCATCACTGTGGTGGTTGGGCAAGTGGGTCAGCGTAGTCCCAATGTACTTCCTTGCAAAATGCCGTGTTACCTGGCCGATGTCTTTTCTTGGGCATGCTTTTCTCTGATCTTAGATATATCCGAGTCTTTCTCCTTCGCCTGCTTTTCCTTTTCATATTTGGTTTCTTGTCAATCTCTCAACTGCTTACGTACGGGAGATCAAAACACACCTTTGATGGCGCTAACATTGGCATGCTGTGAGTAGTAGGACTCCGTCCTTCTTGTTCGGACTTTCCAGATGGAAGTGGTTTCATCATATCGGGTATTTGCATTGGCAAAGCCTGCGGGTCGTCGATCACTGCGAATTAAACGTTGCTCAAGGAACATCCTTCATTTCCGGGCGGCACGCATTACGCACAATCAGGGCGTGCAATGTCTTTCTTCTTCAGAAAGACTTCCTGATCCTGATCCTCTGCGCCGCCGTCCTCGTCCCCAAAGCTCAATAATTTGACGTTTCTGTTTCAAGACGAGTTGCTTATTCAATTACTTCTGCCAAAAAAAAAATAGGGATATTCTCACTGACTTTTTGGCGCCTCTCCGTCGCTCTGCATCTTCTCGTTCACGCTGGGCGGCTTCACGGGCACGTTGCTGTGCACGCTTTTCGGCAGCTGTGATGCGTGGTACTATATCTGGGAAGGGGTTGTCCACGATGGAAACGGATTTGATCCTTGGTGGGCTGGATGATGTCGGTTTCAGCCACGAACCCCTGACAAAAAGGGCAAAGAGGGAATAAAAAAACGGAACACATACTACAGCGGTCTTTCATTCTCGCCGAGTTCTGATATGGATACGTCTGTTTGTTCGTATACTTACAGCAATGTAACACGAACACGCACCCATTTCTCCGATCTTCAACACATCTAGATGGAATTACGTCAACGGCTGAACTCATGGACAAGGAAATCAGCGTACTGTAGAGCGTATCACCTATGACCCTTCCGAACAGCGTGTGCTTTCCCTGCAATTCATCCGCTCGATCTGATCCACCAGAGCTCAGAAAAACAGTATACCGGACGCAGCGGGAAACCCAACGCACCGAGCGTGATGAAGAACTGCGAGTCGTTAGAGTTCTTGGTACCATTATTCGCCATAGCTACTATTCCACGATGTGCAAACCGCAGCCGAGGGTGGATCTCATCTTCAAACGATTCTGTGCAGGGCAGCGGTGGCGGGTATCAAACGCACTGTGAAAACACTAAGCTCAACAACCGGTCACGTACCGCCATAGAATGACTCCCCGCCAGCACCTGTCCCCGTCTTGTCCCCTGTCTGCACGAGGAAACCGGGAACGACTCTGAATCAAAATAACAGTTGTCCATTGCCACGAGGTGCGGGCGGAACCGGATGCCTCACCTGTGAAAAATGATACCGTCGTAATATCCTGCCGGTTGATACGAGGTGAGCTACAGGTCGGGTGCGAACGCGCTCTGCCATACACACCTTCGAGCGCAAGAGCTATAAAGTTCCGACAAGTTTTGGGCGTTTCCTTGGAGCGCAACGTGTTATGAGGGCAAATGTATATCTTACATAGAGCCTCTCGCGTACCTTTGACCATAGCTCGATGTCGATCTCACCAACGGTGGTGTTGAGAATAACGCGTCCATGAGTTGGCAGGGCCATTTCAAGTCAGTCAATAACTTAGCACTGCCACTGTTAAATCCAGATATTCGGCAACGGCTACTTACGGCGGTACAATTTCTAATACATGCCCCACTGTAACTAGCAAGCATCTGCTTTACCTAAGATGGAGCACCTCCACTGACAGAATACGTGTATTGCTGTACTCCAGGCCCAGCTCCAACATCCATCTCCGAAAACTGTTGTTGTAACGGTCCAACCCCATCATACCCTGGTCCTTGTCCGTGGATTGACGATGGAACATGTCCGCCTGCGTTTCCAGGACCTACACCATAAGTAGGTCCCAGTCCCGGCTGAGACTGCGCACTGGGTTGGGGAGAGGGGTGACTATTATAAGGTGCCCCCGCTGTCCCCGTCTGTGCGGGAGGAAGTTGTGCACCACCAGGAGAATCACTCTGGTACTCATACAACCCGTGAGGTTGCGATGTGGGAGAAGCTGATGGAAGGTAGGATGATTGAACAGGACCATTTGACTGAGACGTTCCTTGGGATTGTGAAGCTGGCGAGAGCGACTGGCCACGGGGTCGAGCAATTTGGCCTGCTTGCGACAAGACATCCGCTGGACCATCCGTTACCCCAGGAACTGAAAAAAAGTACACGGCTCCCGCAGGGTCTTTCCCTCCTTGGGCGTAGTATTGCGCCCATGCTTGAACATTTGGATCCGCGTAAGTAGCCTGAGGGTCATACACGTATGGTGGACCGGATTGTTCCGGTCCTTGCGCAAGAGGTAGGGCTGACTGCGCAACCTCAGTTGCAGGACTATGGTACGGTTGTTGTTGATGAACCTGGGGTTGCAGTTGGAGCTGAGGTTGAGGTTGTGACTGCAGCTGAGTCTGTGCCTGAGGCTGAGGCTGAGTCTGGGGTTGAGGCTGAGGCTGAGGCTGAATTTGAGTTTGAGTTTGAGGTTGAGGTTGAGGTTGAGGTTGAGGCTGAGGCTGAGTTTGTGGATGTGTATATGGTTGTTGTTGAGGATAAGGAGATCGTGCAGACTGTGGGACAGGTCCACTGTACGGCTGAGGACCTCCAGTGGCGTATCCCTGTCCAGTGATATATCCGGGCTCAGCTTGTGAGTGTGGGAACGAACTCTCGGGGTACCCAGGCTGGGGACTGTAACCATATGGTGGTTGTTGCTGAGGCTGCTGATCATACCCGGGTGTCGCAGTAGGGTAACTATATGGGGCCTGAGGACCGTACTCCTGGCGAGTATAGGAAGGTTGCCCATGGCCATAGTCTGGATGTGGACCAACATCGTACACTGTTTGGATATAGGTCGTCGATCACAAGAAAGAGATTGATATACGTACTTCCAGTATGTCTTGCAAGACTATCTTCCATCATCCGATCGAAGATGACTCGCGCTTTGACAAAACTTTCGTTCATCGACACAAGATCAGCTAAACCAGACTTCGGTACATCATAATATGAGCGAAGATGAAGGATCGCACCTCGTTTCTGGCTATATTTATCAATAAGCTTGACAATCTTCGGCCGAAGAGACATGCAAACACGATAAATTTCCTGTGAGGGTGATTTAGGGTTACGGCGGACGGGTGATTTCCATATTTTCGAACCTGGATCTCTTCATTATCTGCAAGGTTTTCTCCAGAAGCGTCTACAGAGCGAAGCATCGTCAACAATTTGTCAACGTTTGCGGCTTGTGCAAACACAGCTGCTTCTTGTTCTACTTCTTTGGAAAGCTCAGCGGCAGTTGGTTCTGGTAATGGTTCCTACGAAGCCTGATCAGACAAACAATAAGTATCCGGCTGAAGAAGACACTGACAACGTAGTTTACCGGGAATATCCCGGTTCTCCCTTTCAGTTGGCCCCGCCACCAATCTTTGTAGCCACGATCTACGACTTTGATAATATCACCCTTTTCGAATGCAAGCTCTCCAGGTTCAGTAGGTTCAAATGTAAACAAAGCCTTGACACGAGTGATTATGGGGGTCGACGCAGGTGCTGGTGCAGCGAATGGTGGCAATGGCAGCGACGAAGTCGAAGATGTAACGGCGGCTCGCTGTGGGCTATGTGCAGGTGCATAACCAGGTGGATGAGAAGATCCCGTAAGGTTGCTGGTGCTAGGACCTGCCGAGCTGGAGCCACTTCCACCACCCGATGACTGCGCTGGGAGCTCAGTGTGCCCGGGTCTTCCACCCTTATCATGCATGGACATCTCCAAGACGCGTTGAAGCTCCTCCTCCTCTCTCCGTCGAACTTCATCGTCCACTGCAGGCGGAGGAGGCTCGTCGGCTGGTTGGAACCTAAAATCTGCAAGCACGGGTCAGAAGCTGACGGAGATCGTAGCGAGGAACCTTCACTCTTTGCTTTCAAATTGTTGTAGCACTCTCCCATAACTCCGAGAGAAGGATCGTTTTCGAACTCGGCTGTCCACACGCCTACTAGGTTCAAAGCTTTCTTGCGAACCTTGTCGTGCGTAGTCTTGGGTGAACATATCCATCAATACACACATCTACGATGATCGAATGCTATATATATGCGCACCCTATCAGTGATGAGCTTCTCGAGAGCTTGCGTGAACGCGCGTGATGCCAATTCTCGGTGAAGATCAATTCCACAGTTCTTGGACAGAGATTCAGCGAGAGAAAGCGAGTAAATTTGAACATTTGGACTACGATGTGCGAGACGCTTGATAACCGCAGCGATGACGTTGCGAGCACTGTAGAAATCGAGTATCAGGGCAACGGGTTGGGTCGAGAGAAAGAGAGAGAGAAAGAGAGAGACCTACCCAGAATCACCCTCCTCCTGCACTTTGTCGCACACGTTCAGAATGACCTCCCAGTTCTCGCTGGTCAAGTTTTCGTCCGTAGCTTTGGCTACAATTGCGATGCGGTCGTAAGGCCTCCAAATGGCACGGGTGATTGTAACGTACCGACGGTGTCATCATAAGGATTTATTTGCCCCGCTCTGAACATTGGAAGTGTCGTCCTACCCGCTGTTCAGCTCGCTGTTGTGATTGTTAACGATGTGGTCACTGCGAAAGGCGGTGTCGCTACTAGCAGCGGGTTGCATCGCCACCACCATTACCACTCTTTCCGTACCTGCCACTTGCTTGTATATCTCTACACGTCATGACCACGGGTACGTTCTGCGTAAATGCTAGGCTATATCCATCATACCGAAACCCCATGCAGTTCCACGAAATTTCCGTCTCCTTGAAGAACTTGAGAAAGGCGAGAAAGGCATCGGCGATGGCTCCTGCTCGTACGGTTTGGAGGATAGCGACGATATCATGATGACCAACTGGAACGGAACAATAATCGGACCTGGCCATGTAAGTCTCTGTTCATTGAGCCCTCCGATTCGCGGCATCGCCGGCTTATCGTGCACCACAGACGGTGCACGAGAATCGCATCTACAGCCTCAAGATCCATTGTGGCAAACAGTACCCGAAAGATCCACCCACTGTACAATTCCTTTCCCGTGTCAACCTCCCTTTCGTCAGCCAGACTGATGGCAAAGTCGATCCTACGAAACTCAACGTCCTCGTGCAGTGGGGAAAGGACAGCAGCATAGAGACTATTTTGGTCGGCATACGGAGGTTAACCGCTTCCTCGCATTCATTTCGGATGTCTAATGTTTCATGTTTACATCAGGGAGATGGGATCATTTAACAACAGAAAACTACCCCAGCCACCGGAGGGCACCACTTTTTAAGCCATCAGTCCAATCCCACCAACCCAAGTTGATGTGTCGGAGTTACAGCCAGAAGAAGAAATGTAACGTCGAGAACAGTTCACCCACAAGATAGGTTTTTAGCATTGATCCTGCAATCTGTTTCGTTTCCGTCTCTAGTGAATATTCATTGTATTGCACGACACCTGATGACGTGAGTTGGGTCTGACAGTCTATTCCAGGGTAGGCTGGGGAGGAGATCATCTGTTCGAACCATGGACACCATATCACTCGCTCTTTGTTGATCAATCTATGCCCTATTGGCTTTGACGCTGACACAAGGTTCTCTCAGCAACCTTCGAAAATACTACAGCTACATGGGCTCCCTGAATAGCTGATGCTGTGACTGTGCGTATTGCCTCAAATTGACGACCCATATGCAATGGAGATGATACTAGAATGAGCATATTTCACTTGTAGATCATTTCATTAACTATGAGACGGTTTGAAATTAAGTTATAGCCCTACTAGACGCGTGCAAAATCACATAAATAAAAGTAATAAAAACAAAGCGTAGTACCGAGGTACCTCCAGTTACCTATAATTCCGGCGTGAACCAAAGTGCATGATGTAGTTGTTGAAGACTTCAACAAAGGCTGCCAAGGGTGGTCGAATCTCTACCATCCATCAGAAATGTCGTGCATGTAGTGGGCTAGCAATGCAATGGCTGACATTGAAATGAGCACCGGCAAGCGTAGTTTTGCAAACAACCACGACTTATGCCTACATGCCGTGATTGTGGAAAACAAGGACATGACATGAGCCGCAGAAATATCCGCCAGGGGCGGTACTATCCTTGTACAGAGGCGGTGTACGTTGTCTGATATTGATGATGAGCTTCGGGAACAAGTGAGTCAGTAAACTCGCATCGTTAGATCCTTGGCCCCTGTGGCAGAGTCATCGTTGTAGATCAATCAAGCGATCGAATGAGTACATACCGTTGCCGGGATGGCCTAACCGGCGAATGGTCTGCGTGCCTCGAAGCATGAGGTTTTAGTAGTTATGCAGTATGTGTTTAGGCTACAAATCTTCAATCAGCCTGAGACTCGAGTTAGTGCTGGAAAATAAAAGTAAAAACAAACAAAGCGTGCCCAACGGCACAGTCGATCTCGATCAGGAACGAGTCCAGACTCCAGGGAACTGGCATCGTAAGTATGATCGGGCGAGCCACTGAATTAAGCCCCTTGGGGATTAGCATCATCATACGAGTTACGAATGAAACAGTATCATCGACCGACTCCTTACAATGCAATGTACGCGTGGCCGGGGATGGAATAATAAATCCGTTCCCCGATCCCCACAAACTTAAAGTCCATCCCTGTATGCAGTAAGTCCGCGAGCATGAAGCATAGCGGCCGCTGGCAGGGTGGCGTACCAACATGAGGGGCAAAGTCCACGGTCGATCCTGTTTTCGTTTCTGAATCACTGTCTGTTACCCCTGTCAGAGTGCCAGCAGAACGGGGTGCACATAGCAGCCAGCCAAGCAGCCGAGTTTGCGAATTAAGCGTTATCAACCATCGTTGTTTAGGTAAAATCCTCTGGCCTGGTAGTGACCACACAAAGTTGAGTGGGACCCGACGATTGATCATTCAGATCAATTTTCTGGTTCTCATGCGACGAGCCTGCCAGGTACGGATCGTACGGTTAAACAGTCAAGTAGTTCTGACAGGCCCCTTCTTTATGTTGCTTAGAACGTACCTCTTGGGCCCCTGGGAAGAACAGTTCCTACCGTATCAGTTAGCTGGCAGCTTCTAAGGTACACAGATTCACACGAATAATATAATGAATCGGATTCGAGGCGAACAAGTGAGTCGATCGGCAACTGGTACCTCGCACTTAGTACGATAAATATGCCACAACCAAATAGCTAAGTAAAAAACAAAACAAATACTTGAGTTGTGAGTAAGAAACACCTCATACATATATTCGGATAAGAGTCGGGTGTCAGATGGGCGAAGCATGTCGAGGATGGTTCTGCAGTGAGACCATGATCGTGTAAAGGCTGCCAAAAGCACACATAAACCCCTAGTTGGGATGGAACCGGGGTACGAGCGCTGGTGGCTAATACCTTCTGAAAGAATGCGGGATGCAGGAAGTACCCCAGGCTGGCCACAATAGTGGTACGGTGACGGGTTGTCAGTGGTTCTAAGATTCAGAGAAACGGCAGGTAAATGGAGGGGTGAACACGCGTGACAGAGGATGACACCGTGGGAGAAGGGCTTGATCGAAGATAGGAGTGATGCCGTTTCAAGTGATTCACCAAGGTTCCCCACCTTGTGAACGCTTTAGCGCAGGCCGGACAGATGGACTTCAAGAGAATATGTTTCTCCTTTACGTGCCTTACGAGGCTCGACTTCAGCATAGGTTGGGTTGTAGAGCATCGGTCCCAGCGACAGAAATGCACATGTGAGCCAGACCAGGTCGTAATCCCATGTTCGAGTTCCAGATGAGTAGCAATGTCTTCGATGTTCACACTGCCGGTGCAGATCGTCCCGTTCTCCGCCCAGCGACAGGTGAACACCGAGCCGGGAACAGGGCAGCTGCCAGGCTGTGTCGTATCCTATTGGGAATGCCATGTTGAGCGCAAGACATCATAAGAAAGGACGGAAAACATACAGGTAACAGATGCGGATAACTTTTGCATTGATCAAAGTTGGAGGTCGGTACAATATTCTCATCCACAGTGTCAAAAAATGGTTGCTGGTTGGAAGTACCTTCAAGATCTGTAGCTGGGACCATCGTTCCCTCTGCCAGACCCAATTCCCGGTGGCTCAGAAAATGCCGATCACTAGTAAAATTCGAACCAATGTTCAAGCAAAGCGTCTCCCGTATGCAGACAGTGAGGATATGGAACGCGATACACATATGACTTAGTAGTGACACACCTGGCGAATAGACCCGGCTTCAAGGTGGATTCCGTGTACAGCCTCGAAGTGTAGCATGAATGCAGTCGTGGTGCCTTCTATGGTTTCGCCACACGGTTGTCCACTTTCTTGGAACCACTGACATGAGATATAATTGGCATGCCTTGCGTTGTCAGTGAAAAGACGGTAGGATTGATCGTGGAAGTGAGACGTGAGAGTCGGGTGGTAAGGGGAATGAAGATGGAGAGGAAGCACGGCTGGTTCAGATGATCCTGCATCATTGGCTTGATGGAGCAACATATTTGGATGGTCTGTAGACAAGATATTGCCAAAGAATAGTCGTGGGTCTGTTGGCTCTGTTAACCAACCTAGGACGGAGTTCTTGGTATGACAGTGAGACGAACTCACCCATTCCTTTTATGCAATGTGCATTGGGGGCCTCATGAGGCGACCACCGCGTTCACATATGCGCATTGAAGAGGCATGCGGCCGGAAGGGCCATTGTACTGCAGGAGCATGGCGAACCCACCATGGCTTAATCAACAGCCAATGGAGGAGTCTCAAAAATGGGCCGACACTTATTTCATGTATTTCGCTTCTTTCGCCAATCTATCCGAGTGGCGTGATATGCTTCAAAGATCGCTATCGACTACTTAGCTTATGCACGTTCATTTCGCTCATTTCGGCTATTGCCCCAAACCACATGGCATTTTCAAACTCGCGGCATGGTAGACGCGTCGACGGTACCACGCTACCAAGCCAGCGAGGACACGACAACGATAACGACGACGTCGCCGACACGCCACAGCAACTGCGGTGACGGCGACGACGACGATGACGTGGCGTCCCAGCGACCGCGACTGGACGACGACGACGACCACATCCCCCTCCCTCTCGCTCTTGCACTCGGCCCACCTGCACCCGCACCCGCACCCGCACCCGCGCCCCTTGCTCTCGCCCCCGCTATCGCATTGC